>JAHLSL010000008.1:18505773-18605906 GCA_025920805.1 Petroica traversi | reverse complement strand
GGGGCAGGCTTGAGCAGAGGAAGGGGCCGCTGGCCCAGCCGCACCTTCCCCCGCACCTTTTCCGCCGTAGCGGTGCCGGAGAGGAGAGCGGGGCTCCCTGGAGTGAGGGCGCGCGGTGCTGAGGAGCTGCTGTAGCCCCCGAGGGCTTTGGTTGAACTGATGCTATTGAGTGCTCAAATTGGATACTGCAAGCTTTTTGGAAAGTGTGCTTGCTTAACATCAGCAGCAGGTATGAAGCAAAGTAAAATCTGGTGGCGTTTTTAAAGCACCTTGTAGCTGCTGCCTTTCATGCAAGATTTCTGAATTGCTTTAGAGAAAACACCTAAACCTGTGTGCCTTACTGAGTAAAGGTAAGCTGTGGCTTATTTTGTCTGGAAGCTATGTCAGCCACGGTTCTCTGGTATTTTTTTGCTTCTTGTTGTGTGAATATTAGTTTCTTATTTTGTTTCTTCCTTAATGTGCATAGGAGATGACTCTGTGATAACTGCGCTCATGCTGTAGTCGAATTTACTTGTTGGGGTAAAACACGACGTCTTTTTAGGTCAGTATCCAACATCAGGTTCTTCATATAGATAAAATTTGCAAGGTTGGGGCCCTAAAGATTATATGTGGAGCAGCTGCCCAAGTAAAATAATTAAAGCAAACAAATGAACATGGCAAAATCCTTGCCTCCCGTTCATTCTTGGTGAGATATATGGAAAAAAGACAAAGTTACTATGTTTTTAAGATTGTTTTTTCTTCGTCTAAACAAAGTGTCTTTTTGATAGGAAGTAAATGCATAACGAGCCTTAAAATCATGGTGCAACTTTGTGACAACTAATACTTGGAGGAAGAAAATATCAAAAGCTGGTTGTAGGTTCCCCCCTTAACTGCATTAGGAAATATAATTAAGGAATTACTTAGTATGAAGCTCTTTGAGGTCTGGGGAAGTGTCTGTCAAAGCAAATGAAACTGCAGGGTCAGTATTTCATTACAGCTTCATGCCTTTCAGCTGAAGTGTAGGGAAGCTTTGTAAAATACGTGCCTGAAGTAAAGATGCTCTTCTAAGCCTTACTTTTTTGTGTGTGTGTACTATTTCTTTTTTTCAGACAAGCTTCCTAGATGCAGTAAATACTAATACAGTTAGAAGCAAACCAAATAGAAGAGGTTACAAAGTAATACAAGTTGTTTCCCTACAAGCGGAGAGCCAACGGCAGTTTTACTCCGACTTCGTCACTGTAACAGAAGGACTGGCAGTAAGGTAAATACCTGCACTTGAACTGTTACACAAAATAATTTTGAAATACAAAAGCCCTTGAAATTCTTTTTTCTAGAAAGAACAAGAGGCTGAGGTGTGTATGTTTTGTGTGCATGGGGTGTGTGTGTTTGTATTTTAAAAGTAATGAATTATTATGAATAAATTTTCTGTCCTTGCTTAATCCAGCTGTCATGATGTGACCACCTTTAACTAAGCAGAAGATGCCAACCCAAGCTCTTTTTATGAATTCAGAGGGAGGGTGACTCTTGGACAGCAGGACCGTCTGCTTTCCCTTTGTAGGGATATATTTCTAAAGGAATGTGTTGTAAAACCTTTATATTAATATAGCTTATTCCCCTTCAGGTGACTCTTTCCTTTTCTGTTTGCCCTCTTGTCTGATGGTGCTCAGGAGAAATTTTTGTACCTTTGAACTGACAGTATGTTTATGTTTGCCTTGCCTGTTGTCTCATCTCTTTTTCCCCTCTAAAGTTAGTTTTAGGTTTCACACTATCCAGCTAATGCAGTTAGCTGAAAGAAAATTTCTATGAAGAGATCCCGAGTTGGAGTGTGAGCATTGTGCTCATGAGCCATTAGGGTACTGGGGCTTTCTGAGCTGTGGATACCCGTGGGGACTGTTGGGGTTGTTTTCAAGACAGGAAGAAGCAATTTATTGCTTTCTGTTTAACTAACTCTTTTTCAGAGTCTGTTTGCTTTTTTTTTTTTTTTTTTATTCTGTTAATCTCTGCTTAATCTTTTTCTTCTGTCAGCTTTTGAGTCAGTTGAATCTGACAAGAATATTTCTTGTTTCATCTTACATCCCTACCACATCCGCTGCTACTTAAAGCAGCATGCTACCCTACTCTTTTTCTTGGCTGTGTGGAATGCAGCCTTATCTCTTCTTGTTTTGAAAATGCCTCTGGTACATATAATTGTACTGAACCTTAGTTTTTAGCTTTCTATAGGTGCATTTAACTTATGTATGAAATTAATTTGATGTGAACTTTTGACAGTTTGGAGAAGTGTTGGAACTTAAAGGAAATACTTTAACTAGAAGTTTAAGATATGATCATAATGTTATCTTAAATATTTGTGAGGAGTTGAGTGTTGAGTTTTTATTCTCTAGTTCTTGAAACATAACTGCTCAACACACTCTTGCCTCTGATTTTCTTCTAATTTATTGGTGTAAAGTTGCTGTGGAGCTCTTATATTGAAGTACAAATATAGCATTGCCTTGGAAAATGTGGATTTTCATCACTGAATGAATGAGAATTTTGGAAGAGTTCATTTTGATGGCTCCTATTGCATAAGACTAATTATGTGCCTTGTCTTTATTTCACTGCTTTTTAGGTGTCAGGAGTTCAGTCTGGAATGGCTGTGTGTTTCTTATCTTCATGTCCATCTGTGCTGCCAGGGAACTTCATAACTAGATACTTCCTATCACTTGCTGCAAAATGGGCATGGCCCTTCCAGAAGGCAACCAACTTGCCTGCTCTGTGTTCCACCAGAGTTGATAATTCACTAAGGATTGAAATGAAGTTTATCTCTGTTCTCCGGGCCTTTTGGATGTGGAAACACTTTCTTTTGTTGGCTAAGGCGTTCTGTAAACCACAGTACAGCTGTAAGCCCTCCATGCTACTGAATAGCAGAAAAAGTGCCGAACTTTTATGAAAACAGTATCTATCCTGGCGGGGCAAAAGCTTGTATGATAAAGCTGAGGTTAGGTTTTTGTATGACTTTCTTAGGATCTGTAGCCCTATTCCTATGACAGGAGTTGGACAAACACCCTGTTGTTTGACTAATTGTCTAGAGGTCCAATATCCAAAAAGAAGAGTTCAAAGGAGGAGTCTTATGCTTGTCTGCAACAAACATGCATATTTCTTTGTCTAAATCTTTATACCAAATTCTCCCTCTTACTTATTCATGTCTGACATTTGGCAACTTTAGTTTTCCTGCAGAAAGAAGAACTTGTTACTGGGAAATTATTTGTCATATGTGAAAAAATAGACACAGGTTGTGGAAACAAAAGGCAGTCTGTAATGATGCAGAATTCCAAGCTATGATTAATAAAAGTGGGTTTGATACTAGCTGTGTAGTTCCTCAATACTGCTGACATTTATATATCTATGAAGCATGTTTTAAGATCCATCTGTCCTGTGTAGATATTTAAGGATTTTTGAAATTTTTTTTTTGTTTTGAGAAGGAATAGGCAAGGGACATTTTAAAAGTGCTGTCAAAATGCACGGAGGGAAATAACCCACCCAGTGGATGGTGGGATCCATTGATAACCTGTAGATGACCTGAAATATGGTATCTGAACATTCTTGCAGTGTCTGGCAGTTATCAGAAGCTGAAGTTATTCAGCAGCTGGGAATGGTGTCTTCTCATACATGCTTTTTTTAAAACATGGTTTTGTATTTTAGCATTCAGCTGATTTCTAAGGAGGAGTGGTGACCTGTAATATAAATATTTATTGTTTTTAATTGTCCGTAAATCTTATTTTATACAGATGAGGCTTCCTGGTGTTGCTGTTTGGATGCTTGTTTGCCTCTATGCATCTGTGGGTGGCTACCCAAATGGAAAAGTAAGAGAAGCCTGTGCTAGCATGGTACCCTGTCATGGTAGCTCTCCTCAACTGCCACCTGAGCACACCATCACTGTGAATGGGACTGAATTTAAACCGGGGGACAATATAGAAGGTATTGTATCAATTATAGCTGAAGAGTTTAATTTATTGTTTCTTTGTGTTATAGTATGTCTTACCTCAGTTTTCTACATTGGATGTATCTAAGAAATTGAATCTTGTCTAGGCAATCCATTAACCATCATTCAGTGTAAAATGAGCATCTGGTAGTCATTGTTGAAATATTTTCTTCTTCCCCTGGAGTAGAGTTAAACTTCCTTTTATTTTTGTTCCTGCTTTAGTTCATCTGTCTGGACCAGATTTTGACGGATTTTTCATTCAAGCCCGGGATGCAGAACACCTAGATAGTCCTGCAATTGGTTCTTTTGTATTGGCTGACAAGAGACATTCTCAGCTGCTGACTTGTGGTCGTACCAAGGTAGAGCTCAGTGCCTTAAGATGGGACATTAGGCACTGAGGGGGTTGTACCAGACTGTCTGGATTAGGACAGAGGTAATCCATGTAATGTTACTCGAGTTCAGTGAGTCTCTTGGGAAATTGGTCCTACTTGGAGTATAGAGGCATGACCCACTGGAGCTCTGCACTATTCTTATGAGCTGTTTAAACTGTCCTGGTGACAGAAAGCTGTTGACTGCTGCAGGAAGATGCAGCATTTGTAACATAACTTTTACTTGTACACTGTGAATGTAGTATATCTCTAATGTTAAGAGGAGAAGTCATTGCACTTTCTCTTCATCCTCTTATTGTCAATATTGGAGCCCAATCTTCATAAGAAAACCTCACTATTTCTGCAAAAATGCTGCAGGGATCTCTATCTCATGTTGGAGTCTTCTGGATTGAAAGTCATTCCTTTTAGCCTTGACGTTTGTTAGTATGAGTAAGTTGCAGCGCTACACCTCAGCTGAGCTGATCATGACTGACTGGGGAAAAGCTGGTTGTGCAGTGTAACAGTGCAGGGTCTCTTTGGGATTTAGTTGCAGTCTCTGCTGGCTGTGTTAACTGACAAAATGAGTATCCACTCTGTAACTCTTGATGTGTGTGTTTTCAGAATTCAGCCGTCAGTCACACAAGTAAAGCAAAAAAGAAAGACATAAAGGTTTATTGGATTGCTCCTGGAGATGCTCCAAAACATGTACAGTTTCTGTAAGTAAACCTAGTATCAATTCCAATTTATTCAAATGCAGACAAGGTAAACCTGTACCATTGTCTGTGTCAAATGTTGTTCAGAACTGAAAAGTCATTGGGTCCAATGGCCTGAAAAGTCAACACCCCTTACTAGCTGCAGAGTCTACATTGATGAAGACATTTGTTTTTTATGGACAACTTGAAGTTAAATTTTTTTCCCCGGGGGAGTAGAAGGGGATTTGGAGACAAGTTTCTTTAGTCTTTCTAGTTAACTTCTCACACCTGCAATATACACTGTTAAGAATCTTTTTCTTTGCTGTACCTAACCAAATGATAAGTACACCCTCCTGCTACACTACTAGCTTTTTGTGAATTGCAGGATAAAAGCAATGGAACTCTTGTCTGAAGTTCTAATCTATGCCATAGGCATGAATGTTTCTTATATCCACTGCAGCATGTGGTATTATGTCTTAAAATTATTTTTCTACTGAGATTTAAGATGTTTTCCCACTTCAATCCCTAAAATGGTTGTGGTCTCCATAAAGATGTGGGTTTTGCAAATAATTTGGGTGGATTATAGATTCTTCTCCTTTTAAAGTAGCAGTCAACTATAAACGCATAGAATAATGACTCTGTGTTTTTGAAGAGCCACAGTTGTGAAAAAATACAGGATTTTCTGGGTAAAGATTCCGGGTCCCATCGTTTCTCAGCCTAATGTGCTGTCCCCAACACCACCTTTGCATGCAACATCAGAGACTGTGTCAACTTCATACCCAGCTCCCTACATATCAAAGCCAGTAAGTAATGATAAACCTAAATCAGGCTATCTTTTATGCTTCTGATTAATGGAATTTAATTGATACAGCCTATTAATAGAAAAGGAGAGACTATAGATGAATAATTTTGATACCTAAGACTAAGAACATGGACAGCTACACTCCTGTTTCATTTGAATTGCCTGAACTTCTCAGGGTCTAATGTTTTCATGCTGCACACAGGTCAGAAGATTAACAGAACATTTAGAAATTAATTACTAGAAAATATTATGCATAATTGTCATAAGAGTTGGGAAAATCTTGACTAATAACTTCCTATTTAGCAACTGCAGGCGCAGAAGCTTTCTACTCTGAGTTCATCTGTGTTACTGACTTCTGTTAGAGTTCTGAATGGATTGAGCAAGCGTTGTTATTTGATCCAGGGTAACTGTGACTTAAAATCAATGTCTTTTCTCAATGTGAATCAGTGGAGTTTCTACTTTAAAAAGTGAGCACAAAGCTGGAGTTCCCTTCTTTTCTTTCTTATCTTATGGCTGATATTGCCTCTCCAAATATTAGACCAGAGGATGTTTTTTTCTGAAGTTCTTACTGACTTTTTGAAGTTAGTCTATTGTAATATCTTTACAGTGAAAATTCAACTGAAATAAAGCTTGGAATTCACTAACACTTTACTTAGTAATTCTAGGGTAATTGTAGACAGGGTTTAAGAGGTTGGTGTGTAGGCATAGATGACATTGTTGTTCCTTGCATGTGTTTTTCTACCATGGGTAGAACGGGAGGAAGAGAATGGAAACTTCCAATGCTCACAATTTTTTTTTTGCTTCATTGTCTAGTTTAATGCATCAGGTTGTGGAAGTATGAAGTTCTGCATTAGGAACCCTTCAAACTGTGATCCTGGAAGTGCTTCCTGTTTTTTTCTGTCCTTCCAACAAGAGGAGAATTCAGTTTTTATTGAAATGAGTGGTCCAAGTGAAGGATATTTAGCATTTGCATTGTCCCATGACCAGTGGATGGTGAGTGTTCAATTTTATTTTCCATAGTTGCTTTTGTGATGTTAGTAAGGTTTGAATGGAAATGCATATGGAAAATGGAAATACTGTCAGAGTTCACACAAAATGTGACTTTCCCACAGTGCTAAAACACAGTTTGTTTCTTTTAGGTGGATATTCACTTTTAGCTCAGGACTGACTAATTGCAATAGAATTTCCCTATGAGTATCTCTTATGGAAGAATACAGCTTGTCTGTCTGAAATTCCTGGTTAAATTAATCATTATTTACCCATCCAAAAATCTCACCTCTCAGAAGCAGAGTTATTCTGAAAACCATTTGCATTTGATCTTTGAATATTACTCCTGTACAAACCACCTTAAAAGATGTTTAAAGATGCTTTTTTCTAAAAGATACTTCTTTCTAACTTATGTTAAAGTAAAGGGTTGATGCTGTTGACAAATTTATAGTCCATAAGCTACTTGTTGCACAAAGAGGATGCTGTTTATATTCATTCCCTAGTGCAGGACCACTTGGTTCTTAATAAAACTTTTTTTACAGCTGTAGAGGAAAAAAATATTGTAACCGAGGTGGATTTTTAAATAGCTTCAGCATCCATCTCTGACTTGTTTAGAATTTACTAAATTAACTAGACAAGTAAAGAAACTTCTGATGATGTGGTTGTTACTCCGGGAGGGGAGTGTGAATCATAATGCCTGTTTGTGTCATCTCTGACTTAATGTGGTTCCTCAGTAATAATACTGATGTGTTTGAAAGATGGGAAATAACAGCTTGATAACTACAGAAATCTCGCAGGTCTTGCTGCCTATGTTAAATCAAAGACCTCTTGGAGACTGCCAGTAGTGTTGTTTATTGGGCTATAGATGTTTTTCCTTTCATCTCTGCAGGGTGGTGATGATGCTTATCTGTGTGTTAATGAGAATCACCGTGTTCACGTGAGCACTGCCCATCTGAAGGAGAGGAGTCATCCTCTCTTGGATTCAGAGGTATGTTTGAAAACAACTCAGACACTTTCACAAACGTAGCTTTGAAGTAAATTATGCTGCTGCTTTGTGCTTTTATTTTGCACAGCAGGTGTAAATACTAAGGGTTATCAAAGATCCATAATTCTCTAAGCTAAGATTGGTTGGGCTCTTCCTAGTAAATGTTAACTTTGCAAATCTTCATTTATTTTGGAAAGATAGTCACATGATGGGAACTTATTCTATTTAGAAACTTTGTGCCTATAACTAGTCTGTCCCTTTACTAGAACTTCACTTGCAAGTGATATATCCTGAGCTAAAGACTATTATGAGCTGTAAAAATTAATGATAAGTTCAAACCATAAGCTGCTCTGTTGACTTACTGATATACCTCTTGCATGCCAATTTAGAAGGGATCCACCTTCCCTTGTTCATTCACATCTTTCTTTGTATATCAGTGACACTCTTGTCTTTTGCCAATTACTCTGCCAATCTGCTAACACTGAGTACTAAATATCTCCTGTTTTACAGAATGCCCTTGAAGATGTGGCATGGAGGCTTGCAGATGGTGTTCTTCAATGTTCTTTCAGAAGGAGTATTCGTCTCCCTGCTTCTAAAGGGAGATTTAATCTGGATACCAGTTACTACATCTTTCTGGCAGATGGGGAAGCTAGTGAAAGTAAACTTGACTTACGTATGGCTGCTTTTCTTTTAACAGCTCCCAATGAGTTAGTAACCCTTCTGTAAGATATGGCTTAGCTGAGAATTGGTGTCGGAGGTTCCAAGTGTGAGGCCTTTAATTCAGTTACCTTTACTGCTTCTCTGGACCGTGGGTTTGCTTGTGGAAGTTATTGCAAGCTTATTCATACATGTGCTGTATGCTCACTTGATGATAGAAACTGATAGTTTCTTGAGAACTGGCCACTTTTTTTTTTAATGGAGACTAGAATCAAAGGGAATTATTCTTCATGTCTTGTGCACATAGTGGAGAAAAAAGGAATTTCCTGTAGCTGGGCGAGTAAAGTTTTGTATGTTAAGTGTGCAGGATAGCTTAGATGATGTTAAGTTCTTACCATGTTGTGTGTTAGCTTGTATGATGATGCTCATGGTCATAACAGGGCTTGATTTCATGAATAAGGAATGGGCACACTCACAAGTGCAGGGCCTATCATCAGCAAGAAATAAACCAATTTGTCCCTGCTCAGGTGGACTAATATACAAACACCATCGTCAGCCCCTGGTCACTGATGGACTGTACAACGTCACAGGTCCTCCTCAGGATATTGGAGGTTCCCGGGCCCCACGGCTCATCAAGGCTCATGGTAAGCTGCAATTTCTGCCTTTGTCTCCCACTCCTAGACTTGCTGAGACTGGGGAGTTATTGCAGAGCAGGTATTCCCTCTTGTCATTCTGGCATTCACACTGTATATTCTGTTGGCTGGCAAGGTCTGAGACTCTGATGGCAGAGTGAAGTTATTAATAATTTTTCATTTCAAGAACAGCGTTGTAAGATTTTTGCTTGGGAAAATGAAGCTGCACTTGGCTTTTCCCTTAAATTTATAAATAGGACGTTTTTATCGCTATCTCTTTCTCTCTAGTTCAAGTTATTCTAGTTGCATTTTTGGTTTAATTATTTTTGAAATGAGAAACCACTAAACTGGCAGTCTGGAGCCACTGAAATTAATGTGAATTTTTTCTCCCACAGTACTGGACTTCAATGCAGGTTCATGAGAGAACTGCCATTCATTTTTTGTCACACAGATTGTAGCAATGTCATCTTTCATTCTCTGTCTCTGTTGCTATGGAATGGTTTCTCCCACGAGTATATACAGAGTGTATTTAGCATGTGTGAAATGTGCAGTAGCCAGAGCTGCTCTGTTGTGCTCTATGGGCAAAGCACGGTTATCTTTTGCATGGAAGTTTCTGTCTCTAGGAAGATAAAGGCTATAAAGCTGTAGCCTGAACCAGGTGATAGGTTTTTAATAATTGATAAATTCTGACCATATGCATATGGACTAAACTATTGTACAGTCTTTGAAGTTGTATTCATGTGCACTTAAGTTACCTATCGTTTACCCTGTTGGGTTGGTTGTTTTTTTCTGTTTTCAGGAGCACTAATGTTTGTTGCTTGGATTACCACAGTTAGTATTGGTGTTATTGTTGCACGATTCTTCAGACCTGTCTGGTCTCATTCATTCCTATTTGGAAAGGAGTTGTGGTTTCAGGTGGGCAAAATCTCCACATATCTCCAGCTGAAGTTTCTAGGCTTATTGCAAGCAGAATTATAAACCTACTAGATCTAGAAAATGCACTAAACATGGTATAATTTACATCTTTCTTTAATCTTAAGTGGAACAATTAAAAGTCTGAAGTTCACCTGCTTTACTAGTAAAAGTAAAGTCTAAAGCAGGCATTGAGAATATCTTTTAACTATATAAGCCTATTTTATGTCTTTTAATGATGTATTGAGAAAGCTGTAGTGTTTCTAAAAGCAAACTTAACTTTTCTAGGTGCATCGTATGCTTATGTTGACCACAGTCGTGCTTACAAGCATTTCTTTTGTGTTTCCTTTTGTATACCGAAGAGGTTGGAGCCAGGTAAGTGTGTACTTTTTGTCTTGTTTGTTAACTCAGAAGTAAAGGTGGGACTAAATAAATGAGGCAGTCCACTGACAGCTTAGACGTTATGACTATTTCTAACAAATTTCTGTGAAAGCTGATCTTAAGTGGGCGGATTTCAAATCCTAGCAACACACAACTTTAAACTACAGCTGAAAAAATTTGGCGTTTTCCCTCCTTCCTCTTTCTCCCAAATAAATTCCTTGCTCATAGTTTCCTTATGTGCTATTTTGGTCATACTGTTTCCTTAGAGAATATGAATTTGGGAGGGGAGTAAGGATATGATGACCGACACTAGCACTAATTCCCTGCTGGGACTAAGGATTTTTTGTGACTTAGATGTAGCATCCAGTGATAAGCTTGGCCTGAAGCAGTAGCTAGATAGAGATAGAGACCTGTTGCTGTCACCTATGTGGTTGATGCGAGGTGACATCAAAAGTTGGAAGGTCTAGAGAGTATCTGAATTCAAGGTGGGAGAATATGGTCACAGGTGTGAAATTAAATGAAGTGTTTTTTGGGCGAGGGAGAACACTAGGCTGGGATGAGTTACAAAAGAGACCTATCCTGGAGACACAGCAATGAAGCTGGACATCTGGAACGGTGGCTTCTATATGCATATAGTCTGCTCTTCAGCTGGTAGACTTTCTCAATATAGCAAAAAGGTGGGACGAATCCTGAGCAGACACATCAGTGTCTACTACCAAGGCAAACAGTCTCCATCTGGCTGCAGGGCAGCTTATTGTGTCCCACTGCCTCTGCCAGTGCTGCTCCATTGTAACTTACTAATACAAGAACAAATAAAGTTTGCAACCTTTTGGTGTTTGGTTCTTTCTCTGATATATGGATACAATATTTTAAAAAATTGTCCTCTGTTTAGCAAGCAGGTTTTCATCCTTATCTTGGCTGTGCTGTGATGGCTTTGGCAATCTTTCAACCACTCATGGCGGGTTTCAGACCATCTCGTCATGCGCCAAGGTACAACTGACTCATTAAATTACAGCCACGGGAATTAAATGTGACTGTTTCTTTAAACATTATTTTTACAATGGGAAGTTTTTACTACTTGAAAGTAGGCAGAAGTGTTCTTTGATTTCTGCCCCCTTCCCCCAGCTGCGTAATAAATAAAATGTGTTTTGTTGTTTGTAGGAGGCAATTGTTTAACTGGTTTCACTGGAGTACTGGTACAACAGCTAGAATATTAGCTGGTGAGTAGAAGTAATAGTTGTAACTCCCATTAAACTGATTTAAATCAGCTTTGTCTTTTGTCTGGGCTGAAACATCTCTGGGCTTCCAGTCTAGGCATGTCTGAAGATCCTTTTTCTTGGCCATCTTTGTGTGAATTTTAAGGGACCGTTGGAAACAAATTAGAGAAAAAGTGATTTTTAAACCAAAGGAATTACTGACAAATCTGAAATACCTCTGTAAAGAGGACTTGTCATTATCTTCATGATTTCTTTTTGTCTTGGAAGATATATGAGTAGTGTTCTTACTGTAGCATAGTTCAACATTATTTAATAGGAGACAGGAATTTCACTTATAGATGCAAACTGAGTTTAATTCTAGTAATAGAGGCAAGGTTCCACAAGAACCTTAAGCATTACTATTGTGGTGACTGGTTTTGTTGGTAGTCACAAATGCCTCTGTGCCTGAAATGGGATAGGGCACTAAGCAGGTTGAAAACCATCTTGGCCTTTTCCTTTTCTTCTTGTCTTGGCCCTCACACTACCAAAAAAGCCCAAAACAACCCCACCCAAACAACCCTCTATCTCACCAAAAAAAATCCTAAACAACTTTCAGCTGTATTAACTCCTTCAACTTCATTCCTCAAGCAGATTTGATAATTCATGGGAAATCTATTTACAAAAGCATTGATAGGATCTTCTAAGCACAACATTCTTATTGGGTTTTTTTATTTTGTTTTTACTGAGTAGTGGTGACTATGTTCTTGGGAATGGATCTGCCAGCACTTGACCTGCCAGACCCGTGGGACACGTATACAATGATTGGCTTTGTAGCTTGGCATGTTGGTACTGATGTTCTTCTGGAGATACACAGCTACTGTCTCGTTCGTAAAGGTACAAACCCAGCAGAACTCCTGTTGTCCCCTTGCTTGCTGAGTGTAAAACCAGTGTGGAATCAATTTTAGGAGGTGAAATTTGGCCTCTAACTTGGAAGCTGAAACGGAGTAAATCTTGAGTAATAGTGTCCTATCTTCTGAAGACAATTGAATATGTAAGAAAATAGTTCTCAAGACAAGAGTATTCTAGAAAAATGGGGTTTGTGCCCTTTTAAATAGTAGCTTCTCGTTTCTCAAACCACAGTTCATAGGAGACTCAAATGTGTAAATATTTTCTGAGACTATTATTTTTTTGCAATAATTTTGATCCCAGGTGGGTATGTTAAGTCCAGATTAATTAATTCAGATTTATTAAGCATTTAATTGTTGAAAAATTGCTGTTATTGCAGAAGCAAGCTTGAATGCTTGCCATTTTGACTGACTGGGGAAAGAACGTGAAATCCTGACTCCAGTATGTCTAGGGAAGAGATGGGTAGTAACTTCACTGGAAATAGTTAGCTTCACTGGCTGGTGTCACAGAGAGGTGGTGTCTGCACATGTGAATGACCTGGGTCTAAGGCTGGGATGAGACATCTGCAGAACTGAAGAAGTGTGATTAAGAGTCTGTGTAAGGTGGCATGTGGAGAAAGAGTGATTGAAAAGACGTGAATTTTAATTTAACTGCAGTAATTGCTTCCTAGAAATAGGGGAATTAACCTGAAATGTTTGGACAATGCATGTTCTCATGTTGGCTAGTGAAAATGCTTCTTAATGAAATCCAGTTATCTTAAAATATAAAAGGAAAAGGTGCTAGCTCAAAACTCAGTGTTTTGTTTATTCAGTCTAGCAAAAGAGACAAAATGTTTTTTGACTTCAATGTTCAGAATTTACTTTTTGTAGATCAGCTCCAGAATAATTTTTCATTTGTGCTGTAAGCATGATAGTAACAGGTCATGAAATGTCAAATGACAATTCCAAGTCAGATTTGATGCTGTGTAAGACAGTCACAGGACTGAGACTTCTGCAGTGTAAAAATAAAACCCCCCCTTGCTCTAAAGGGCAGACTTGACTTTTCTTTCTCTTCCCATGAGCAGTTGAAGTGATAGAGGATGACAGAGTACAGATACTGCAGTCACTCACATCTGCAGAAGCAGAGGTGAGTCACAATGTAGTAACTGCTGTGAAATGGGATGATTCTTTGGTTAATCCAATAAAAAGACTGACTGTTCAATGACTTTCTTCCCCTTTTCTTGCAGGGTCGTCTGTTTAAACAGATTGTGTTAACCATCTACATCTGTGGAAATGTAGTATTCCTTGCTGCCTTCTTGATAGCAATCAATCAAGTATGAAATAAGTATGAGAACTTTGTGACAAAATACTGTGCAGTTGAAAAATCTGCAAGGAATACTTTTATTACAGCTTTTTATCAACATATTCCTGAGGGAGTAGTTGTAGAGTAACAGCACATGCATGACATGCTCAGTGCTATGGAGAGCTGGAATTCAAATCTAGGGAGCAATACTGCAGTCCTACAACAGCTGTCTTCTGATGGGACTGTAAATGGGAACCTTTGCCTGAATAAGGAATGAAGTCTTTTTTAAGCACACTGTTGAACCTGATTGAAGCTTATAGGTTAAAAGAAGATTGAGAAGGTTTGCTGAAAATGTTATTTTGATAGTCAGTTCCATAAACCTTTTGTGAATATTAGTGGGGGAACTGGTAAGATATGACTGATCTGGATTAATCTGTCCACTTTACTGTGTTCCAATGATATGTGATGTGCCAGCTTCCTGCTCCTGACAGTTTTGTGCATAAAGAAACCCCCAACCAAATAAGCCACAACACTTAGTGGAAAATTATCTCCAATGCAGGTTGATGTATGAGCTAAACAGATAAAAGTAAAATGCAAAAAGCACTGTCTGCTCTAAGAGCAGTGTACTTAAACAACAAGCACAGGAGTTCGGGAACTTCAGTCCTTTGGTAAAACCACCATTTGCCTCACTCAAAATACTGCTCTCTCATCCTTCTTGGTGCTTCTAACCATAAAGAGAAAACATGTTTGCAATATAAATGCAGTAAAACTATTCCAACTTATCCACAGTTCAAACCAGGAAAGACCTAGCTGTGTTTATGGATTTCTGTTTTACTGTCTTTGGTTTCTTTGAATTATTTGATGTGAATAAGTTGGATTTATGCCAATTGATGCTTTAATGGAAGTGAAAATACTTACTCTGCAAGGTTGCATTTGTGTTTCTGCTGTTGAGCAAAATGTAAATTGAGAGCTAGGTTGATTTCAGGAAAAGCAGCTTCTCTTACTGTTAACTGAGAATCCTTTGAGCTGGCATATGTAGAAGACAGAAGTATATGAATTCTATAACAATTCTATTCTGAAAGAATATTGAGGGGAATTTTTTATTCAACAGAAGGTTTCTCCAATTATATGAACTAGGTACAGAGACTAAAAAGAGACTATGTTGTTTCAGTTTTTTGGTTCATGGTTTACTTAAGTATGGAAGGATACTTTTGAAATGGCATTCTGGAAATGAATCCTTAGTATGCTGTGCAGTTACAATGCTTTGCAATTGTGTTTTGTGGCTCTGAAAAGCTTGCTCCCACATCTTCATTTTTGTTACTGGAAAAGTATTGATTTTTAGTTGTAATAACTCAAAATATATTTTTTCAACTAGAGCTACTAAGCTCACTGGGAATGAGGGTGTTGGGAGTATTGGATAGAATAGGAAGTAGTGAGGCCTGACTTGGTAGAGACTTCTACAGCAACATCTCTACAAATACGGCTAGCTCCAAAATATTTGTTGGTGTGGGTCAGGTGGTGGTTGTCTGCAGTTACCAGAGCTCTCTGCTTCTGTCTCTTCCTGCACCTTCCCAAGTCCATAGTGCAGCCTGTTGCATGCACAGGCAATATTCAGGAAGCTACATGTTTGTTTGTAGTCAGTGATCTTTTTGGCTGCTCAGATATCTGACTTGCCATAAGGGTGTTTATGGAGCCAGGATTAATCCCTTTGTCAGCAGCAGCTCACTGCTGTTATGGATAAGTAAGAAAAGTGAGTCCAAGTTGAATCATCCCCCTTAAAAGAGTCATGTACAGGTTGGGAAAGAAGGACTATGAAGAAATGAGTCACAACCAAGGCTGAAGGACAAGAAGCATGGGGCCAATTGTGTGGGTGTGGGGTTTTTTTTAGAGAACTCTGATCTCAAAAGCCTGGGAATCTCAGGCTCATCTACTACTAAAATTCTGTTCTATCATCTACTGTGAGTTTATAGAAGAAAAATCACCCAACCTAGGCATGATTGATGGCTTTTTAAATTAAGATTAGTGCCAGATTTGTTCTGTAATACAATAGCTGTACTGAGGGTTGTTTCATTTACATGTGACAATGAACATGAGCTTTAAAACATGAATGTAAATATCTCAATAAAAGTTCTTGTGCCTTTTAGTAATGTGGAAATGCTGTCAAATGGAAAAGTCTTGCCTAGGAGCAAATGGATTGTCTGGTTTTTGTAGATGTTGTTTTATAAATTAAAGCTGTGTAAATCCTTCCTGGAAAAGCTATTATTGAAATTGAAAGCTATTAAAATAGTTTCACTTTTTAATGTGTTTTCTTCTAGAAGAAAAAAAAAATCTTGTTCTACATCAAATACAACTTATAAATTGGCAAAATTGTCAGTTGCTCTGGGTAACTTATTTCTTCTCACTGCTTGTAATATTGTCTAGTTTCTTATGAGAGGCCTTATGTGCAGTACTGTAACTTAATTGATTGAAGGACTTCCTAATTTTACATAATTTCTGTTCACACCACCACCCCAGCCCTTTTCCTGCTTAATTAGTAATAGGAAGTAATGTGTCATTTTATTCCAGTTTCTTCCAAAGTTTTTGATGTAGTCCTTTGAAAAAAATCTGTGGAAGTGTTTGATATTGGCAGGAAAATAGGCAACAGGTAGAAATCAGTCTCATAAGTAATTTACTGTTTTTGATTAAGTTGTTAGGTGCAGCCTCCAAACACTGGTTATCTGCTCTTGGCTTAGTCACAAATCATGTTCCTTGACTGTGTTTTGAACAAAAAATAATTGGTGCACATAACTCAAATGTAATGGAGTTCACAGCTATTTTGTTTTACTTGAAGTAATTTTTAACTAGTTGACATTTCAGGCTGCAGCATGAACGAGGGGAAGGTGTTTTTCATTTCTTCTTACACTGAGTGCTACGTTGTTTTCTCAAGAATTTGTCAAGAATTACAAAATGGGGAGACGTTCAGTTCCGTGTAATAATGGCCACGTTTTTCCTTTATCCAGGGAAGGCTGGGATTGCCTGCTCTGTGTGTTCCATCACCGTTTGTAACACTGTGTGGCGCCCTTGCTCAAATAACAGCACTTCCGTTTCCATTTCTGTAAACTCTTAGTGAGAGACTGACGTGCAGAGGTTTTCCAAAATAGGAAGTGTTCCTAAATGAACTAATTGGAAAAACTCCCAAGCTTTATTATGAAACTTGATCTTTAAATTCAAACCAGCTCACACAGATATTCTGGAATGGGTGTTTGACTGATATCTGCTTAAACTTTGGTTTGAGCAGGTAGGGACAGTTTTCTTTGTCATGTAGGTATATCCTTTTCCAGACAACCAAAGGTGAACACCAATCATAAAAACTGCAGTATTCTGCATTTCTATGCAGAAGTTATTACCTCAGTGGTTTTAGACCTTTGGTGCAGGCTGAAGTAAGAAGAGTCCAAGGGATTAGAAAAATGGTTAACAGGGGTGATCTGCTAGTAGGTCTGAGAAATTCTTTGCTCACATAAATCTGATCCTGACTTCTCTAAAGGGTTTATGTGAAGAGGGAAACAGTTGAATATACCCAAGGAAGTGGCACAGCAGAATTGGCACAGGACAAATTCTTCAGAACATGCTTGGAACCACTTGTTATAGTTCATACCTGGCCTAGTTCAAGGACATTCTAGCTTCTGCTGGGTCTTCCTTTTGCTGTGAAAAAGTGACTTTACATAATCTGAAGCACAAAACTGCATCACTCTAAACCAGCTGTCTATGACAATCGTCCCACACAAATGATCCTGCACTTAAAAAGGACTGCAGCTTCAGCTTTGCATCAGGGAGACTTTTGTCTTGTGGGCCTTAGAAATCACTGGGCTTTAATGATGAATTAGAGTTTTGCATGGCATCTCTACTGACATTTGGAAAGATGAGTTGCCACCTTGTATTTCTGTTTTTGTTTGTACAGAACAACAGGGGCTGTAGTACTCAGATGTACATTCCTACTTTTCAGAAGCACAAAACTTTTCAGCCTTTCTTTTAAAATAGTTTGACTAGTATTGTGATGGTAGTTGCTTCCTTTTCTGTAATATATAAGTTTAATAGTACAGGTTCTTGGGGAAGCAAAGGCTGAGTGTCCATAGCCATCTGCTGCTGTTACAAAAACTGTTCATGACTACTTCATATCCCTCACCTACACTCATTTTTTTTGGTGTATCATTATGAGTTGAGGCTGAAGCCTTCTGCTTTCACAACCAGCAAATAACAGAAGAAGAATAAGGAAAAAGCCCACTGTGAAACAACAACAAAAAAACAACAGGATAGACATAGAGAAAATATACTATAATAAAATTTATTTGTTCTTATCTACTCTTCCAGTCTCCAGGCAACCGTTTCTGACAAGTCTCAAAATTTGAGATTATTACCCACATCAGGCTGGGAGCCACCAAATGTTTAGAGGCTACAAATCAGTCAATTACTACCATCGTGCCTCAGTATGAGGTAGTAACTTCAGTTTCCTGCTTTGAAAAGAAGAGAAGCAAAAAATTTATAGTTTTTTTTCTTTTTTTTTTTTGGCTGGTGCTTAATTTGAGTCAGCTATATCAGAATAACACAACTTGTTAAACAACTCTGTTTAGTGCTATAAACGAGGCTAAGACCTAGTGAATTAAAGCTGTTGTACTGATTTGAATATAATGGTGTAGTGTGCTATGAGGCACTTTTTCTCCCAATGAACTATGTACTGGAAAATCTGACTTGGGTGTGATTTTTCTAGGTGTCATTGAACCTGGTTTTAGGGGGCCTTACCTCCTCTATCATATGGAAATGGGAGCTTTGAAACTTGCTGGAGAACCACACCCAGCAATGGCTGCACCTGTAACAGATCTTTGCAGCTGCAGGACAAGCCCTTGGCAGCTCAATATTTCTGGTGGGAGGCTTGCCTGGTTTTAGCTCCCCAGCCAACTGAAACCTAGATAGTATGGTTGTTGTTTTTTTTTTCTGTTGTTGTTTTTGTTTTGTTGTGCGTGTGTTTGTTTGTTTTGGTTGGTGTTTGTTTGGGGTTTTTTGATGGACAGGCACTGCCTGCCTGGTAACCAGTTTCTTGGAAAAGCAGGGCTTTCTCCGCAAGCTGGGAGGTGAGACCATGCTCAGGAGGTTGGGCTGGCTATATTATTACTCACAGGATTGATCTGTGATGTTGTGGGCGGGTAGCATGTTTGTGGGATGGTGAAGAGAGCAGGATGTAAGGATGGCTACGCTGTCATATGTAACATAGAAGGGTGAATGGACTGAGGAGCCCTGGAAGCTGGCTAAATATTTAAGTATTCTGGCTTATTTATTTTTGGTTTGCTCTGCTATCTCTTAAAAAGGAATGCTTTACATTTCATCCAAGGTAGTATAATTGGAAAGCACTTTTTCTATTTACATTTCTTCTGTCCTCTCTGACATTTTGCTTTTTATTAACCAATTCTTTTACAAAAGGATGCTGGAACAGTATTTTCAGCCAAAATCAGTTTGATCAGCACACTTTAATGTGAAACAATGTCCCATGGAGTTCCATGGAGATGGGTGTTTATCTGCTCTGTGTATATAGCAACAGCATATTTCTGACAGTGAGAACAGGTATGCACATATCGTCATACTTGTATTTACATTGCATTTATGGCCTTAGGTAACTTCCCACTACTTTTAACAGAATCCGGGATATGATTTGTGTGTGTGTGGCAGTTGGTCAAACCTGAAAGTCTTTTAAAGTCCGTTGCATTATGCAGATGGCAAAGTAGCTCATAAAACAGAGGAGCAAAACAAGCATTATGATCCAGAAAAAGTATGTGGAAGAAAGTCTTCTTAGCTTTATCTGCTTTGAGTGGTAAATTTTACTTCCATGTCATTACAGCTGTTAAAGCACCTTTTTCCCCAGTTTTGCCATTCTCATCCTCAGAGCTGAAAAAATAAACAAACAAAGCCATTGCACTTTAAGTCTTTCTTTCTATTTCTGAAACAAAATCTCCTTATTTAGAAAAATGAAGAATACACATACTTCCAGTGGTTAATCCAGCAGAATAAGCATTGTTTTAGTGTTACAGAAAGAAATCAATAGAAAGTTTTAGTTCTGGTAATTTTGCAATAAGGTGACTATATTAAAAAATTACTCCATAATCGCTATTTAAAAATTAGCACATCTATTTTCTGTTTTTTCTCTATTACCTTCACTAACATGTGACAGGTTTTGCCCTTGACTGAATGCTGACAGACTAAAAGGGTGCATGAATAATTAAACAAACTCTTTGTTTAAACTAAACTGCTCAGTGGGTGCTGTAACTGTTTGGAAACCTTTTTCTTTTCTGTGATGCCCAGAGAAAACTTTACTCTCTTCCTGGTGGTGTGAGTCAGAATGGGAATTAGTCATATTCCAAATTTCATCTGATGCAGTAACAGTACCTGTATAAACATTGGTAAGGCTATTGTCTGTAACTGAGTAAAATGTGGGTAAGTTTGAAAGGGACAGTGCAAAGCCAATGATTTAGTGTTAAGGTTATTTTTAGAACAGCAATATAATGCTGTTGTTTGATATGTAAAAGCCTCCCTCAGAACATTGTTGATCTGAGAATGCAGTGGGAATAATCTCCATTACTGTGACCTGTTAGTTTGAAGAGTCACCCAAAATAGAATGTCTCATTCCTGCACCCTGCATGTGTCTCTCTGCTGAGACATGAGGGGTCAAAGCAGCTGTTTGCTTGATTTACACATGTCAGCAAGTGTCCAACTCGAGTTATGTTTTGAATGCTGAAGTTGATACAAATCATAGAAGCATCTGAGTGTAACTTTATATCACAGAGCCACTGATGTTAACCTTAGCTCTTACAAAGACACTGTGTACTTCACAGGCTGGGGAATTCTGAAGGATTCTAGTCCTGGGTGTAGTTTGAGAACAGCCAGTTTGATGCCTCACTTATAGCTCATAGTCTGTTTTTGTCTTGCTCTATACATTACAGAAACAGAGGGTGTGCATGAATCTTCATTAAAAAGGATGTTTGTATTTTACTTTCTTCAACACAAATGGAGCTGTCTCCATTGTGTTTTTTGAAGGTTGCATAGCTCAGAGTGGTAAGAAAAAAATAAGCTCATCATAGACTAGCTAGCTGCCAAAAGCCTTGGACCTTCGTGTCCCATGAGAGCCTGTTCCATGCTGTCAGTAGGTTTTGCTGCTTATTCAGCTTTAGTTCTGCATTTCCTTATTCATTTTACTATGTCTAGCCTTTGTTCCCTCCCAAGGACTTTTCATTTCCCTAATGAGTATTGCATCTTCAAAACATCTGCACTTGAATTAATTTGCCTGAAATTTAAAGAAGAAAATAAGCTCTAATAATGCAATTAGGGGTGTACCAATTATAGCATTGTCATCCTTTTCTCTGTGGGGTTTTTCTGAGGGCACATACTTTGAGATATTGGTGGGGAAAGGCAAATTGCTGCTATATGGAAAGAAGTGTCCCCTATATCTTTGTAAGACTGTGGGCATGAAAAGTTCATAATTTAATCTGATCTTTCGCTATATAGATTGGCACATGGAACAATTCCTCTGCTTCCTTGTGCTTGGCCGTCACTAATTATTTCAGTAACTTGTTCTGAAGGTTCATTTCCTTCCTAAAGAAAAATTGTTATGTAAGGGGTCATCATGCTGGTCTGTCCTGTGCTTCTTTGCTTTCCATTGTCTTTCAGAGTCCTCAGTGTTTGGTTAATGTTTAAATGCTGCAAGTGCCTCCCAAAGCTTTAGTTTCAGAGAGGATTAGTTTTTATGTTTCACTGTTTGTTGTTTAAGTAATGAATGAAGAGCTACCAAAAATAATTGACTCCCCTCTTTTCTCTAGTGGTGTTTAGGGCGAACCTGCTAGGGTGGGCATGAATGACTGCTTTGAAAACAATGTTTTTCTCTGAGAATCAGCTCTGTATTATACATTGTTCTAGATCGAGAGGCTTTCCTGGTTTTGTTCCCTTTTAGAAGTCTCAGTAGGATTATAGGTTTGCTTGGGAAAAATTGAGTCACTTCCTGGCTTTTTCCACTGATCAAAAATGTCCCAGGGAGTGGCAATAAATAAGTGGAGGGCTAAAGAAGAATATGGCTTAGTTCCAAGTTCTACTAGACATTAAGATACTCACTTGGAGGCAGTGCTGACTGGGGGAATTTTTGAGGCAATTGCCAAACTGCTTGTAATTCAGCTGAGATCAATTTTTTCCAGTTGGCCATTTTCTTATTGGTGGAATAGTTATAAGTAAATGGGTGAGACCGAATGCAGATTTACAGGACAGATTCTCAAATATCTTTGCTATATTTACACTTAGTCCCCTTTCTTGAAAGTCAGTATTTGTTTTCCACTGACCTCAAATGAGAGAGCACCCAGATTGTTTGGGTAGTGTCTGAGTGGAAGAGGAAAAATGTAGAAATTTCAGATGCTTCTCCTGATGAAAATAAGCAGGGACTGTTTTGGAGACAAAAATAAGCAATAAGATACAGGTGCTCAGCTGCCATCTCATGGCTTGTGTATGGCCCACCTGAACGGGTGTGGGATGAATGACCTGTTTTAGTAGGAATCTGCTGGGGAGTGGGTGAGTCCCTTCTCCATTATCCTATACATATGTGATGGGGGAATTAAGGGACTATCCCCAAAATGTAATGGGCTGGAGCAGATTCTGGAGTGGTTTATCTTGCCTGTACTAACTACTTCAACTTCTAGTTGCTGGCATGAGAGCTGCTGGAGGACACAGGGAAGTGCACAGATGGCAGGATGGGTGCCTGAGGAAAGCAAATGTAATGGAAGTAATGGAAAAGTGTAGTGGCCTCATTGATCAGAAAGGCTGGGATATTTCCAGCTGTTATGTGCATAACTCCATGATGCTAATACTCCTAAAAGTGAGAGCCTTGCTTGCTGAACAGATCTTCCCAATGTAAAAATACCTGAAAGTTCTTACATGATCCAGTGTTCATCCTCTCTTCTGGCTTTACAGAAATAATTCCTGGGCTGTCAGTACAGCTTTAGGCGGGGCCCAAACTTACATTTTTGCTGCAAATTGCCCAGAGGGAGAGAATGTGGGATCAGGACCCTGATCTTCCTATAACTCAACCAATGTTCTCTCCTTCACGTGGAATCTGACTACTGCCTAAAATCTGCTGCTCTGTAAGTAAACCTAAATGCAGTTTCATTGTATGCATTAAAGTGAAACATAATAATAAAGAAGACTTTCCTATGTTTCTGGAAGATTTTGCTATTGCTTTCAAACTTTTATTAGAAAAATTTATAATAAGAAATAGATACTGTATGTGCTAATAGAATGTAAAAAGTATTCAAAAATAACTCTGTGGACTATTGGACTAACTGTGTGAAATGATGAAAACTTTCATTATCTTTCAGAAGCTATAAAAATATCTAACTTGGGTTAAAGAAAATATCTTAAAACTTGCATAAACACTTTCAAGACAATGTTGGCAATGTTGATTCCTTAAAAAACATAAAGTAAAGCTGGTTATTAAGTAGTCTTTCTGATTTAAGGAGTAACTTGGATGATCTAGGAAGTAGTTGGAATGCAGTCACGCACAAGAGCATGCCAGTGATGGAGGAGGAAATGTTAAGTAGCAATGCTGTTAGTTACCTGTAAGAAATGAAAACTAATTCTGCTAATTATGGTGGCATTAATGGAATTTGGAAGAGAACAACTTTAAGTCTTTGAAGATTATGGGAATGGCTTTTCTGTGACAGTCTATTTTCCAAAATTTGATATGATAACTAGTGCATTGCTAAAGACAATTCAACAAATCCAAAATGTAGATTGGTATTTGTTAACGAACAAGAGCAAAGAATTATTATTAATAGGATATTAGTCTGAAATGATCCACACAATTTAAGAAGTGAAACAGTTGCCAGGAGATAAGAGCAATATCAGCTGCTACATAAGCAAACAGCAGTGACATGATTTTCCTTTTCTGTTACCTGTTAGCGAGGGATCTTCTGTACCATCTCCAGACATCTGGCTGTGAAGATGAGCAGGGTGTGTTGGTGAGCTTAAGCGTTCCTCTTGTTCTTGCAGGGAGATGGAATTTTTGTGGGGTACCTTATTCAGGCTTGTACCCAGACTGCTCACAGGGTTTGTCTGGGGGGCTTCTGGGGTCTTCCTGTTTGGTGGCTGATAAACTTGACTATAATGGCCTATGGGATGATATGCTGGTTTCTCAGATTTGCTGTCATCTTCATCATCATCATCAATGATAACCAGTTCTGCACGGATAACCCCATCGTATCGGGACAGTTCCTGGTTTGCTTCTGCGTCGTCGTCATCGACACGCTGGTAACCCATGAAAACCATTGTCACTGGCTCAGATTCATCCACGTAACAAGGTACAGCCTGCACAATGTTGTATCGAACATCCTCCTCCTCTTGAGGTGCAGGGGATGTTTCATTAGGGTGGCAGGGATTTGGAAACCTTGTCCCACCATCTCTTTCCCTTGTATTCTGGTACGGTTTTAATTCCTCATGTGCAGCTTTTCTTTCTTCATTGTGAATCATGCTGTTCTCAGGATTAGTGTGCCCTTTCTTCTCTGAATGGGAAATTACTGGAGAGGGAGACTTTGGTTGTATTACCTTTGGAAGATCATGCCCATTCTCTTTATTTTGCTGCATAAAGGGCTCTGTTTTGGAGGAGAGCTCTGTCTGATGATTGCTAAATCCATTCATCTCTCTTTTGTTAGTGCCTTCTGGCTTTGGTCCAGAGACTAATTTGTCTTTCTGAGGAGTAACTGGCCTGCAGAATTTGTTTGCAAACACAGGTTCGTGGTACTCTGTGGGAGACTGAGAATTTTTTTCAGTTGCCTGCCGTAGCAGGTCTTCCACTTCAACAGGAGCAAGTTCATCCATCCCATTTTGTGTTGTGCTGCCATTTGAGGACACTGCATAGACTGACTTCCTGCCATCATCATAGACTTTAACTCCTGTCTCTTTAAACTCCTTTGAGGGAAGAGGTATTGTTGATAACACTGTGTTTTCTCCTGTCTTCATGTCTTTTTCAACCTTAATTTCCATGGCAAACAATGCTGTTGAAAGAAACAAGTGCTTAAACTGGTAATGCAGTAGCTGCAAGAAATAGAGTTCTGGCAGTGATAGAGAATGACTGTCAGAATGAATTATTAAATATGTGAAATTATAGCATACACAACACATATATATTGGATTCTCATTCTTAATGTCCCTATTTATCCTGTGCGGAAAAAAAAATCATTTAGATCTAATTCTGTGAGGAAAGGTCAGCTGTTGAAGAGACAGTAGGATAGACAGAGAAATCCAGATTTAACTTTGGCCTCTGGTGTTATGCTGGGCAATAACAGCTGAAAGAGCTCCATGTGCTGTGATGCCAGAGACTCTTGGGCACTCTGAAGGGTTAGGAGGCTTTGTAGTAGTTGGGAAATAACCAGACTACTGCTAGCTGCCCAACAGCTGTAAGTGCAGATAGAAAATGTGAAATGAGTGATATGAAGGGAGTCTGTACTTAGTTATGGCAGGCAGAGGAATGAAGTGCTGGAAAGAAGTGTCAATGGAGAAAAGAGTTATTCTCAGTGGCACATACCTTACACCACTGTCTCACCTCTCAGTTTTGATGACCTAACTGGCAGCACAGCTTAAATGAGAACAAGTGTCTCATATCTATAATGTCTATTCTTTGCCTAATCTGTATTAGATTCAATACGTAGGAAGCTTTTGTACATATTGACACCTTCTGGAGTTACTGATAAGCAGTACCTTTTCTCTTTTCTTCATCATCGGTGTCAGCATGTGCTGTACTTCTCAGTGCAGAAGGTCTGAAATACTTGGGAAGGTCAGGGATGCTGGCATATATGTAGTCTGCTGCCTCTGAGTAAAGAAGATCCACAGATCCACAAAGCATTAGTGTGTTTTAACGTACTTCTACAAGAACCTTTTAAAAAATATTCTTTTGACTAAACGTACCTTTTTCAAATCCTGCTTTTTCAGTCTTCACAGACTAGGTGGGAAAGAGAACCGTTAACAATAAATGTGATAGTTACTTTTAAGATGTTAACTACACACTGCTTTGCTTTCCCTGGTAGTTTTTAACCTTTTGTGTGCACAGCTTCATACAGAGAAGGGGCTAAAAGTGAAATGTGCTCAGTTGGAGCATGGTGAGTGAGAAAGTGAAATTTATGTGGTCTTTTTTGCCAATATGATTCCAAGTCACACAGGGAAGGACAAAAATATTAAGAAGAGTTAAACAGTGACCTAGCCTTCCACTGTGGCCCAACTTGGTTGGCTTCAAAGATTTTTAAAGGTTCTACTTTGGTTTTCCAGTTTTACTAATCTCCCTGTGTATCGTTAGAGAATGTGTGTGTATATGTAAGAACACCTGGAGAACTGAAGTTTCGTTTCATCACTGTGGTTTTTTGAGATGGTCTAGGATAATTTTAAAATATTAAAATGACCTTTTGACAGAGACTGATGGCTGATAACATTAAGATGCATCATAATCTCTGTCAGGGACTTGGCAGAGAGCATGATGCAGTTTAGCTGGGCACGTCACCCAAAGGAGGATGAACAGATCAGCCTCTGTAGCTGGGCCGTACCTGGTGTGTCTGTCTCTGGCTGAGATGCCAAGTTGCTGGGTGCCAGTGGCAGTGCTGTTTTGAGAGATGTGCAATAGATGAGTAAAGATAGGAATCACTCCTCCACCCCCATAAATAAGCAAATGTAGACATATGGACATTTAAACAATGTAACATCTTGACCTCTTGTGTTTGAACTGCTGTTACTTCAGACAGAAGCTCATGACCACTCATGGGATCCAGCTAGTTCCCCTTTCCCTATAGAGTAATAAATTCTATTTCTGGAATAATACAGACTAACCTTTATTATGTCTTCTGTTGTTTTCTCAACAGACTTCAGTTTCTTTAAAATTGCTTCTTCCTTAGCTGAGACTTCCATTTCTTGTCTTTCCAGAGCCTCAATTTCCTTCTCCAATCTGCAACCACAGTTGTATTTGATTTAATACCAGGCAAAAAACAACACTGTAGAGCTGATGGGAATATGGACATTAGTAGGGCTGGTTCTACTTACCTTAACAAACTTTGCTCTTACATGAGATCAACTTTTATTCTCACACACATTGAAAAGAGTATGAAATAGTATTTTCATTTAAAAAGAAAATAACCCAAAACCAAACAAACAAACCCTTCCATATGAAAATGTTAAGTATTTTGCCATTAGGTCATGGCTGATGGGTTAACTATTTTCTTTTAAGAACCATTATTGTTATGGGAAAGGAATGTTGATGCTCTGGAATTAAAATTTCTTTTGGGCTATGGACACTTGCTATAGGTTTGTATGTTGCAGCTCCCTTCCCTGCCCTTCTTATGTGTTAAGTCTGTTGTATGTTAAAGTCTTGCATGTTAAAGCTGAGTACAATTATTAAGGTATCTTTTTTCCTGTTCAGAGTTCTTATTTTCTTAGTGTATGAAAAACACTTATTGACAGAAAAGTCCAGGATAAAAAATTGAACATTTGTGTGAGAAAAGGAGAAAGTTATTCCTGGTTGTCTGGGATTAAAGCACAGCTCTAAGGTAAAGTATCTTGGTCAAACTCTTCTCTGAGTTGACTAAGTCACTGCCTTGACTAAGGCAGTGACTTAGGCAGATGTCCTGTATCCTATTTTTTATTCTTTCTGGTCAAGACTATTCCTTATAGGATTTGCCTTATTAGCTGAGTAGTTGGGAAGTCACTTTTCCATGAAGATTCAGAATCCAACTCCAGATTTAACTCTGAAGTGGGACTTGAACTGAACGTCTTATGCTGTAGGTTAATGGTGTATAACTTTAGTCTCCCAGTTCTTTTTAAAAGAACTTATTTTGACTTTAAGAAAAAAACCCAAATTTCAAAAGCTTCCATATTTGAGTGAAATATGCCTTCCCTTGTTTTTAAATTCATGGAAATCAAAGACTGTAGACCTAAGGCAGCTGCAACTGATATCAGGTTTTGCTGAGAGCAGTCAGAATAGTCACAGCTAGATGATCTGAGACAAAGTTACAGACAGGCCCATAGAAGTGTTGGCCTATAATCCTGAGGAAAAATATTGTTTATTGTGTGCTAGGATTCACAATATTGCACAAAGTAACTATGAATGATTGAAGTCTGTCATCCCTTTAAAGTAATCACACTAGAAGAGCTGAATGCAGATGGACAGATCAGCACTATTGATTTCCTTGCGTGGCTGAGGAATCTGAATTATTATGGTTCTTGCCCTGTTGTAATGCAGATAGGCAGAGCTACACTAACAGGGTGCTACATGGACTTTTATCTGGTGGTGCCAAAATCCTCTTTTTTGATATACAAGGGTATCATAGACCTCAGAACTGAGACGTAAAAAAAATAC
The DNA here is from genome assembly GCA_025920805.1 of Petroica traversi. NCBI lineage: Eukaryota > Metazoa > Chordata > Aves > Passeriformes > Petroicidae > Petroica > Petroica traversi. The sequence continues at coordinate 18,577,778 of JAHLSL010000008.1, read as the reverse complement.
CTCCAGGATGAAGGTAAAAACTAAAAAAAAATATTTAAAAGCTGCTAACACTTTGGACTTGAGCTCTGCAAGATGGCTTTAGAACCCTGATCAAAAGCACTGATTATAGTGCTAAAATTAAAAAATTTTTACAAGGGGGATGAATATTTTTGGACAGCTATAAAGGAGAGTAGTGACCATGTGCCATAACTTTGTACTTCTTTGTTTAATATATTGAGATGTTGTATTTTTAGTTGAGACTTGATCACAATATTGTCATAATTTGAAAATCAATAAAAACTCATAGAAGTATAATGAGCTGAAAAATCATTAACCATGAACGGTGGGTTTATTTCAGTTTTGGCTCTAAACACTCTGAGATACATAGGTGAAAGAAGAGGAGGAAAAATCTTGGAGATGTTTGAAAAAAGAGAGGTGGGGAAAAAGAGAAAACAAAACCCTAAATAAATCAAAGAATACAAATACCATGAATTTACCTTAGTGATCAAGAAATGAATTTAAGTTTATATATGCTCTTACACCCAAACCAACACCCACTTTATATGGTAATTAAGAGACCTGATTCAATGCTCAGTGGGTTTAGAGAGAAAATCGCATTCCCATGTAATGGGAATTGCATCTAGACTCTAAGTATCTCTTTTGCACTTATACTTGAAAAAAACAGATTTTATGGTTCAATTTCAGAGCCTGTTGTGAGTATGCACACTGGAATTTGTGGAAAGAAAACTTCTAAGAGTTGCAATTTGTATCATTCAAAGAAATTGAAGGCCTTATAACATCATGCAGTTGAAAATTTAGGCCAGGAACTTTCTGGTGGGGTTTAAATGTTTAGAAACTTCTAAATCAATAAAATTTTCCTGAAGTTATATCCCAGTTTGTCTTGAAAGGGTCTAGCAACTATTCTAGCAATTATACGAAACTAACTTTTGTATAGTGCTGCATTTTTTGGAGAGAAATGGAAGCATGGCATAGCTATTACGTTAAATCAATCCTTTGAATATTTGTCCTTCTACTTTTGAGTAGCGCTTATTATTTGAGAGGGGAAAATAAGTAGTGTAGAGGTGTGGATGAGAGTAGAAACCTTAGAAGTCAAGACACTGAAGGGAAGGTTTCTCTGCCAAAGTGGCAGCTGATTTAAGAAAATCTATGGAGTTTGCCTGGCTGCTGTTGGCCACCAGCTGATCTGCTGGAGTTGGCATCACTGCCACCACAGGAAAAAAATAAATGTATTAAGAATGAAAAGCAGATAGAAGATCCCACCCTGAAGAATTCCAGACTGAGGGGAAAAGGCAGTTTAGCAAGTCCTCCATGTTTTGAGGTGAGTCAAATGCTTTAGCAGCTCTGGAGTATAGCCTGAGTCTGCTTTCATGCATCACTTTACAGGCAATTGAATAGACCTTAGTTGCTTTGCATTTTAAAATACGTTGTTTAGCAATTAATTCCATCAAGAATAAGTGTTATTAGCTGAAGATTAAATGAGAAAACAGGACCCTTAATTCTTCATCCAGCTTGTACCCTGACCAAGGATGTGCTCACTTGGCTCACTGAAGCTTCTAACATGTAAATAGGACAGATAATGTAAATGCAATTTTTTGTTTGTAACCAAAGCATTCAGCCACTTGTCTGCAAGGTGGTTTAGGCTGCTTGCTATTCACTGTTTTGTCATTGATACCAAGAACAGAACTCTCCCTTTCATAAAAAAAAAAATGCTCAAATCTCAACTGATTAGCAGACACACACCAGCTCAGTTTGCCACCCAAGTAAAGAAGGTTTCAAAACAGAGGTCCCTTTTAGGAGGGTGATGGCAAGGCCCATGCCACTACTGTGACTAATCTGCCACAGTTGCAATTGTCCTCTCAGAAGAAAGAAGCAAAGACTGGTCTAATGATAATCAGAAAGTCTTTAAAGTGATTAATATTTTTTTTACCTGAAGATAAAACACACACAGAATAATCAACAAAGTGAACTGAATACATCTGAATCAAGTAAGTTTTAATAGTCAGATGCTTAGAAGACAGAATTATACTGGATCTCTCAATTTATGTTATTTCTACTGTATGACGTGTCTGCTTAAACAGTTTAGCAGTTTGATTTACATGGCAGATCAAAGGTCAGGCTTTGGTTAGCTTTGGTGATATCTATGGTGTAGCAAAAACACTGTGCAAGTACCGTATGGTCCATATTTTATATTTATTGGTGGACTTTATTCCTAGGTATCACCACTGGCTGGTTTGAAACTGGCCTGGGTATGTATAAACAAGATGCAATGCTATTTGGAAGGCAACGTGGATGTTTTCTAGATGCTCTTGATAAACAGCTATTGGGGAATGGTAGGAAATGTAATTTATAGCAAAAGACATGTGAATAAACTTGCCTCAATTCTTAGCTCAGGCTTTGCTCACAGCCAACAGGACTTCAAATTTAATCTCTCCTCTCACTACTTGGAGAAGGGCTGAACTTCCAGTGGTCTGATGGGGAAATTCTTGTTCAGCACCATTTCCTTGTTGCTCCTGTTCTAGCCCTAGATGCTGTTCTTTTCATATGGACCCTCTTGTCTGACTTCAAAGTGACAGTTTCCTGGGATGTTTTCAGGGCATGCTGTCTGCCTCCTACCACTTCAACAGTGAATCCTACAGAGGTGTGTGAAAAGATGCTCGGTAGCAAAAAGTGTTTTTGAGCAAGAAGTCAGCATAATTATAGGACAAACTAGCATTAGGCTGCTACCCATCAGCCAGGAGAATTATTATCTGTGTCAGAGATGGAGTAAGGAGGGAAGAGGATGGGACATCATCAGAGAAGGTAATCTTGGTGACAGCTTTGCCAAAAGAGTGTGTGTAGGAGGACAGTGGAAGAAAAGTGGAGAGGGAAATACTATTGAATTGAAATAGAGGAAGAAGCCTTGAAAAAGGACAATTAAACCTCCCAGAATCTAAAGGAACAAGAACATTTCATCTTTCCTGCTATGGGGTGGTACCAGCCAGGAAAGGAGCTGATTGTGTACACAGCTCTGTGGTATTTGGGAAGGGCTAACTGGATCTACTAAGTACCTGGAATCATGTCCATAGTAAATAAGAGTCATTCATGAGACTGTCTCTGCACTTTAATGTTAGCCCTGTGTGATTGGGAGGCACCAGGCAATGAGATTTGTAGAAACATCTCTAATGAAAGGTAAAAAAAGGTCTTTACTATAGCAGGTTTCTGGGACTAAACTGAATTCAAAACACATAGAAAAGTGAAGATAAGTGTTACTAATGGGGCCAGGGATCCTGTACTGTTCTGAAGCATTGTTATGGTGAAAGTAAGTTATTAAAGGCTGTGGCAGGACACAGTGAAACTGAAGAACTTTCAAAATTTATTGTTCCTTTGAAGTTCTTATTCAGCAATTGCCATCTCAGAGCAAGCTCCATATGGCTCACACCTACTGAATACAGCATGGAAAGAAATTAGAGAAACAAATATTCTGCAATATAGTTATTGTGCAGTTTGATACAACTTACAGTATGGAAAATTGCATTGTGTATTCTCTAATTCTAACTGACTAGGAAACATGACAAAGTTTGCTTTAATCTGAATGTGTTTAGCACTTGTTAACATTTTCATCTTTTACAAAATAAGGTAGGACTTTTAAGATGGGACCATTTTAACTCAGATACAAGGGCAGGGGTATTTCCCTACCTGAAAATGTCTTGTTCCAGCTCATAAGTCCGTTGTTGGTCTTCCTGATTCTGCTTTTGCATTTCTTCTTCTTCTTTTGGAGTCATAGAACTAAAGCCATCCAAGAGCCATTTTTCTCGCAAGACTTTTTTCTGGTGGGGAAAAATAGACAAGGAAGTGAATGCTAAAAGTTGGGGTATGCAAGATTTACTGTATTTGTCTTGATGCCACAGATGTGATCCACAGCATTGTGGTCTATCCAACATAAGGCAACCTGATTGCAGAGTGTGCTACTGCAAGAGAAATACTAAACAACTCTTGTGTTTTGAGATTGGCTTAAAAGCAAAACCTTTAGGAACACCATCCCATTTTATTAGTTCATCCAACAAAAATGTAGAGTATGTCAGCTGCTATCCATAACAGATTAATATTGGTAAGAGGATCCAGTGGTGTGTGTGTCTTCAGAAAAGCAATTGTACAACCATACATATAACAGATTCATGTGAAAGGCTGCAGTCAGAAGCACAGAAGTTTTATTTCAACCACCATGATTTCTGGGGTCCTGGCATTGCACAGCTTCTGGAAGGAGGTATAAAAGATGAGAAGTTTCTGTAAATAAGATTTTATAGGAGTAAGAGATCTGTAGGAGTTAGTGATGCAATGCTACCCCTAGAACTCACAAGGATCTTGGGTAATTATGATGGTGAACTCACATTTCAGATGGTGAAGATGTGTGGGGTAAGAGGGGCAGTGGAAAAGTGGGGCATGGGTAGCTGGTGCCTGGTTTGTGTTTAGCAGACCTGCTCTGTATTTAGTGCTGCTGTTGTAGGGGCAATCCAGAGCTTGGTATTTAGGTCCTGACCTGGTTAGTGCCTGTGGAGCTCTTTCTGTGCAGTGCTGGCTTATAAATGGGTGTATTGCATGTGCACAGGTAAGTGCATCTCTCTCAGCTGTGTTTTCAAATTCTGGAAAATACAATTGTATGGACTGATTGCTTCCTACAGCTGCTTTACACTAGGAAAGGTGGTACATGAAAGTCATCAGAGCTCTCAAAAATATTCCTGGTGTAAAAAATATTCTTGGAGATAAGTTCATATTTACAGGTCAAACTTGTAAACCATGTCAAATTTCTTACACTCTTTTTACTCCTTTCAGTCTAACTCAGGGGTATGAATGCAGTTGCTGCCTTGGGGAAGGAGTTGGGGCTCTTTAGAAATACTCTTTCAACAGGCAAAAAAAAGAGCACACATATAAAGTCTTTAATTAACCATGAAAGTTGCAGTTATAATTTAGATTCCTTGAGCTGTCTAATTTCCATGTTAAGTTTTTGGCTTTTCCCCCCCATACAGTTTTTTTTTAATTGCAGGGTTTGGATGCAGATTAAATTGAATTTTGAGTACTGCTGCTTGAGGCAGAGTGTGCCCAGAACTGGTGAAAAGGGTGCATTAACCTCAGCGCTGCTTGCAGGGGCTGTTGGAATCCCTGCCTGCATCCTGTGTTGAGTCACTTAAGCTGTTGCTTCCTACACTTTTCTATTTATTGTGTACTTTCCATGAGGTTATTACTGAGGCCCAGCTGGCAGAGGAATATATATGTAGGACCTTATTGCAGTTAAAAGCAATTTTCCACTTGACATAAAATGTCATAGAAAGTGAGTCTAAAACAGGCTTCTTGAGAAGTCTGTGCACTCCATGATGCTTTTAATTTTTTTTACTTGTGGGATGTAAGGGCAATGTTTACAGTTGCCTGAGCCTGCAGGACAGTACTCTGTCTCTCTCAACACTGGATCCTAGGAAATCTTGGTAAACACAGATTGCTCAAAACTGACGTCCTGAGCCTTGACTCTCTCTGGACAATCACTTGGCAGCACTTCCTGGCAGTTGTGTTTTAGGCTCTAAGTGAATAAATGCGGAATTTAATAGGATAGTTTTACATGATCTGGTAGATCAGGTAGCCTGGCATTGGCACAACTGTTATTGACCACAAAATTCTGTGTTCTCAAGCTGGAGGGCACACAGTTATTAATTCCCTTTCTATCAAGCTGTTTAGATTTTGATGATAAGTAGGGCTTCTAGAAAAGTGAGGTTTTCATCTTGGCTGGAACTGTGTTAGTCTAGCACTGATGTCTCCAAAAATAAATGTATAATTCCTTGTGAGATTTAGAGTGGGGCTGGCACTGTAGACCTCAGAAACTGATAGCATCTATTGAAATCAACAAAAGCTTCTGTATGTATAGGGTAAGGCCCAAGAAAACAAACTCCCTAAATATGAGCATAACACAATAGTGTTATTTTTGCATGTTTCTAAAGCAATTTGCTGCTACTCACAACTAAATGCCATGTAATCTTTTTCATTTAGTTAGTCATTTTTGAAAGAATTACACATTGTGTAGTTTGGGAACAGCCTTTGAATAAAATAGTTTCAAGTCTGTTCCATCCAGGCAGCCACACAAGCCGGAGCAGGAGCAGCTGCTTTGGGCCTGACAGGTTTTTTCTGCTATCTAACATTTCCTTCCACAAGAAAGTATCTGTGGCTCAGAACTAGGCTGTGCATGTGTTATAGCACTGACATAAAAGCACTTTCATTTTGTTTTAGGCTCTGTGTATTAAGGAAAAGGGATATTTGTACGCTGTAATGTGATAAAGCTCTGGGAAGGGTCAGAGTGCTGGAAAGTAATCACTTTGTTTTGTGGTTCATGGTCACATCAAAAGTACTGTGACAATATTCTGTGAATAATTTACAGTGTGTGCTCCAGGTATAACTCTACTACTACCCTTAACAAGGCTGGGCTAGCACTGAAAGATTCATACTTCACTAGAATGCAAAGGTGTTTTGAGTTTGTGAGTCTTGCTCTCCCAAGTATGGCATTTACCTCAACACATTTTGTGGAAAATAAATAACTTTCACATTTTTTCACAAAAAAATGTGGTTACACACTGTTGACTACTGGAAGGAGGAGGTGTGTGTCCAGCACCTACAAGGTAGCACTAATGGAGTTCAGGCATGTCAGAAGCCTGAAAATTAATAAGCTAAACTGTAAAAGCTCTTAGAAAGTGCATGCAAACTAGTGCTGACTGCACTTTCCAAACAATTCTGGCTCGTCCTTCCCCTTGTTGCCTCAGTGAGAAGGAATTGTTGATGCATCTAGAAATACTTGATGAAGTTTTCCCTGCACCCACACTAGCAGCTCCCAATACCCTTGCAGTTCTGTGAAGCCCTGTCCACACTGGTGTATTTGCTTGCACACCCTCCATCTGAGAGAATTGCATGTATAGGGAATAAATGTTCCTTCTCCGCTTCCACCAGATAACTGAGATCTGTTGTGATGTCTCATCTTTGTAGTAAGAAGTTTCCTTGGGGACAGCAAACAAAGTCATTGGGAAGCCAGAGCAGGGATTCTTATTTGCAAAAAGAAGTCAAAACTTCTTTTTTTTAAACAACAACAACAAAAAACATACCAAAGAAAAGCTCCAATCAAAAAACCACCACAAACCAAACCAACAACCTTTGCAACAACCTGTTGCTAAGGGTTATAAATAGGAAGGAAAAAATGAAGAACAGGATAATGATATCCATCTAACAAGAACATCTCTATGGCACTGAGATTTTACTAACCTGCAATAGTTTCCGAGGGGACAGGAGTGAGTTAATAGATCATGGAGCTCTGGATTTCACCATGCACAACTGAGATGTGTATAAATGAGTGGAATCTACCTGAATCGCTGAGGAAATGATCCCTCAATAAAATTACTGCTGTGTTTAAATGTTTTAGAAGTCTAAATCTGCTTTAAAGCAATTTATGCTCTGGATCCTTTTGTTATTTGACTCTGTTGGATTAGTCTGAAGCAAGGATGCTCATTAAGGGACAAAACTTCTGGGGCATCAAGTAAAAGATGTTCCTCTATTAATGTTGTGTTTGGTATTATGTGCCTGTCTTATTCCTGAGCTGGAAAAATTAAACTACTCTTTGTGTGTAATGACTGATGATATGTATGTATTTAATACAGCGCACGTGTGTATGTAAGTATATATTTAAAGTATATATTTGAATGTATGCTTGAGCCTTCTTTTCCAAGTGAATAATTTCCTCAACAGGTCCTTGTTTTGCCTTGTGTGTGCAATAGGACTGATTTAATTTAAAAGCTTTCAGTGTGATATCTGTAGGATTTCTCAAAGAACAGGCAGAGAGAAATCACATCCTCTGTTCTCTTCCAGAGTAAAACCATTTCAGTAGTATTATTCCAGGAGTGTTCTAGCCTCTCTGAAAATTCCATGAAATTTCTTCAGAATAAGTGCAAGACTGGTTTTTGCTGTCTTAACTTTTACAGCTCCATTGAACCTATTAATCTGAGCTACGAACATGTACTGAGTCTGTAAGGAAACTGCCCTGGGGCTCTGTCTGCACACAGCAGGGTAAGGATTAGCTGGTTGTCTACAACAGATCAGTTTATCCCTCCATAAAGAAGGGCAAAAGAGTCATCTGGATTTATAGACATGGAAACTTGAAATATAACTTCCACTACTCAGTGTAGCTATGCACTATGATGGAGGACTCATGTCTGCTACACAAAGGTACAGGACTTGGAAAATACATTCTCCTCCCTTTTAGACAAGATGTTGCACAAATGGTCAAGCTTGTCCTTGCAGTAACTACCTTCCAATAAAACCTGGGCATGGCTGTGTGTTGGCTTGCCTGGCCCAGTGAACTAGTTCATCACAGCTTCTCATGTTTTTGGCTTGACACAAAAGAAAAGGGTGGATGAAACTCAGGATCTGGCGCCTGTTTTGAAGAGGAGTCTGTTTTAAATACACTTCTCTCACATTTGCTGGAGCAGACGCCACGCTCCTGCTGTTACATTCAATGTATCTTTCTCGAGACTGTTTATCTGCTCACATAACGAAAAGAGTATGTAAAGTACCAAGTCTTGCATCTTTCTAGAAGCATAGATTTTGTCTCACCTCCCTAAATGACACGTACTGCCAAATTGCAAAAAAATAAGAATAGTGCTGTTGGGTAGAAATCACTGCAATTTCAGTTCTCTACAGAGGTGGATCTTTAGGTTTCCTATACCTTTGGACTTTGTAATCCTGAGTTTACCAGGCCGCATTTGAGAACAATATTTGTAAAATTTATACTTTTTTTTTAATATATGAAGAAACAGCATTGTTTTACTTAAGAATAATTAAACAAGCTGACAAAAGCCTACAGCCAAATAAATAGGCTGTTCTTTTTCTAGGAAAAAAATGCAATTAGACCTCATGATTGTGCTGCACCCTGTACCAAGTGAGGTTGCTGTTATGGAATTAGGGAGTGAACACATCTAGTCTGAAATGTGAGGCTTGATTTTCATCTGTGAGTTTTTTCTGGTTATGATCTCCTTATATGCCATGGAAGTGATCAAGTAACATTAGCTCCCCAGTGTAATTTTTTTCAAAGAGTGATGCTTATTAAAGTCAAATGGAGTCCTGGCAAGACTCCAAAAAGCTCTGAAAATTTGACAGTAAAAGCACGACTTAAATGCATGAAGATTTGCATTCCAAACTTCCCAACCTTTATTCATGCTGTATGACTTGAGGCTATCTTTAGTTACATAAATCTAACACTTTACTTACCTTTAAATGTTGGTGTTTCATTTTTTCCTCTTCTACTTTTAGGCGTTTCTGTGTAATTTCTTCTTGCAGTTTTCTTTTGTCCTATGAATTAAGAACAATAAAACTCTGTTTAGAGAAATTACCTGTTAATAAAATTATTATGTAAGTGTTGTTCAGTATGGTGAAATCAATCCATGCAAATAAAGCCTTATTTTAAAGCTTATGCGGTGCTTAGGCAGTGCATAATTCTTTGCAGCAACAACTTAATCCTACTCAGGCATGGTTTCCACTGCTCTTTCTCCAACGTACTTTTAAATGTGTTAATGACCACAAAGGAGGGATGATGCAAAATAAAAATTATTTAGTCTTGGGAAGGGTAGGGAACAAAAACAGGAAAGAAATTACATTTGAGCAGAACTGGACATGCAGAGTGAGACTAAAAATGGGTCCTGACCAAATTTCCTAAGGCAGCCCACACATCGTTTAGGAAAGGAAAGAGTCTGCATGGTCTGCACTGAGCAGCTGTGATACATCGCTAAATGAAATGGGCTGAATCCAGCACTGTGTTTATGTATCCTGTGGCTAATAGCTGAAATAAACAGGAATAAACAAAGACTTAGACATTTATTTTGTTAGTCAAATAATGGTAAGTATGAGAAAAGAGAAATGTAATATACTTCATATATGTTGTTGCTACCTCTCAGTTAAAAAAAAAATTTGCTTGTGCACAGGCTATTTTCATGGCTGCTGATCTTTAGAAGGGAAAACCTTGTGTAGTGCTGGTCTATCCTAGTGCCACCTTAATCCTTTTTATTACAGATTAGAGAAAAAAATGTAATAGGTGAACAAGGTCTGAACACTGGCAACTCTTGAGCCTCTCCTGGTTTTGGATAGCACTGTCACATGGAGTAACCTTGTGGCTCCTCTGTGTGAGGCCAAACACTGATTTAGTACCTTGTGTCCTCAGCAGCCAGGGGGAAAGAAATCGTGCCAAAGGAAAGTAATTTTAATAACGTGTATTAATAGGCTATTGTCTTGATCAGCCTTAATGCTAAACAATTCTGTTACTGGGCATGCACATTGCCATGTGCCAATCAAGAAACATTTGTACTTGTTTCTTGATACATTTTAGGGAAGTAAATGGAATCTTCTGTTGTCCTGAGCAGAAATGTTTGCTGGCTGGAAGCTAATCCCTCTTTCCTTTCAATTAAATCAGCTTGGCTGTGTTAAAAAACTGATAGCTTATTTTTTAAAGAGTCCGAGGATGGTTTAGGAAGGAGTTAACTTCTTCACAAACAGAGGAAGAGCCTTGCTCTTTTAGCCCACCTGAGGAACCAGCTGTGTATAAAGACTGGAGAAAGTCAGTAAGGAAGTGCTGGACATAAGGCTGGGAGTTGTTCTCCACCATTTCCCTAGGATCTGGGATTTGGAAACAGAAAGAGATGAGGTGTGCTTGGATGAATCACTTCAGTGTTACTGGGAGTTAGAAATCAGCAGTGGGGCCACAGGCTCTAAGGGCACTTTGCTGAAGGATAGGAGGGGAAGTGGAAGAACCACCAAGCTTTATGGGGACCGAGGGCAGGATAGAGGCTGGCCAGGCACTACTGATTCTGAGCTGGGATTTAGTAGGTGAACTTCAGAGTGTTACTGATCTCTCACAGTCTGCAAAGTACAGTAGTTATTTATAAACACTTTACCGTTTTTCCTTGATGGTGCTGGTCTGCCTTTTTAATATTACAAACAGAACAGGTGGGGCTCTTTCCTCAAAATCCATGCTATTTTTATCTCTGCAGTGGTTTTGTATTTTGCCAATAGTCTTTAATACAACTAACAAAGTTACTGATTTAGGATCACTGCCATATGTAATTTTTTTGCAGTGTCCCTTGTGCGAGACTTTATCCAAAAGCTGCTCTGCTGGATCTTTCTTGGCCAGTCCTGATTTTGAAGACATTGTATCTGGTCTCTGATTTAATACTTTTCCTTACTTAGGAAACATTCCTGATCTCATGGTATAAATGGCCTTTAAATAACCTATCATTAGATGAGCTGTGTGACAAGAGCATGTGTTTACAGGTTATTACAATTCTTAAGGAAAACTCTTTTTCTCTTTACTAAAGTTCTGGATAAGATTTGTAGCCAGAGAATGAACTTTTACTTGGTTTATACTACAAAAAAAAATTCTAAGTCAGTTTGAATATTCTTTTTGTACCAGTGGAAATATATTAAGAGTTTGGGCAGTCTGAAGTGAGTGTTTGTACATAAACTACTGTGCAGAAAGAAATCTGAGTATAAAAACTTAAATTAATGCATTTTAAACTAGCTGAAAAATAAGGAACATATTCATTGAAAAAACTTTTCCCTGTTTTTGCTTAGAGGTCCACATTTCTTTTATGTCCAATGCTTTTTCTCTGAAAGTTTTCTTCCTGTATCCTTTGGTGTTCTTGCATGTTTTAATTTCACTGGCTGGTATTAAATATCCATTATACAGTTAACCAGATTAAATAGGCCAAAATAGATTTTCTTGTATTCTAGTCTATATATCTATATAGTTTAGTCTAATTCCAGAAGCTAAGAAGTACGAGGAATCTTTTTGAACCTTGTGTGCCAAAATAACTTTTAAAACCTGTTTGAACACTTTCTACAGTTCATTCTGCTATGCTTTTTCTGCACATCATGTCTTGCTTTATGAAGCTTTGACTGTACATCTAATGGAATAAATGTTTTTTCCTGGATAGCTAAGGGAGCCATGATTCTATTAAATCTCGTGCTCTGCCCCTGCAGATAATCATGTTGCTGGCAGAAGTCCTTGAATCCTCTCTTACTATGCTTTTGTTAATGTGAGTAGGATTTGCTTTTCATGACAGAGCATCTTCAGCCATTCCTTTCAGTAGTGCATCAATGCAAGGTAAGACTTAGTGTTAATTTTCATTCCTACTGAAACATGTGGGGCTCCTTCCTGCCTTTTGTGCTCAGAAATGAATTGTGTTCTAAGCTGTATCTGTCTGAAAGAAAGAGAATCACATCCACAGAGCAGTGTCTTGTGAATTATCTTTTCTACCAAGTCCATTAGTTTGTTTCAGTGTTCTACAGTGGTGCAAAAGATGGTGGTCTTGGTCCCCTGGCAAATGCCACACACTGTCAAATTCCATGGAGCAGCTAATGTTTTAGCTAGTGCATTTTTATTTTCATATCATTTTCAAGATATTAAAACTCATTAAGCATAAAAAAATATTAAAGCTTTCATATTTTGAGGCATGAAAGTCTTGCTAACAAAATGAAGGCATTTAATTTTTTACTTTTTATAGTCTATATACACAAGCAGTAGGTGGTAGCTACATAACAAAGAAAAAGTTTCCTTTTCAGAGCCATGGGAGCATCAAAATATTTAATAACAACAACTTCATGAACAAAACCAATAATAATGTTTTCCTTTTTGTTTGATTCATGGAGAAAAGATTTGAAAAAATATTTTGAAAATTACTGGCTCTGTTGCTGTCAAGGACCCAGGTATTTAACAATAGAAACCAGTAAGGCTTAGTGCAGGTGCAGTTGTTGACGGCTCTGAGTGCCCCCTCTGTTAGGACCTTTACAGCAAATATCTGGTAGGTAGCACTTGAGATTCCCAGGTGGGGTACATGAGCCAAAGCTCCCCAGAGCCATGGAGCAGCTTGCCATTGTGCCTGCAGTGTGTTGTTTCCCTGGACAACTCCTACTGCAGATTGTTAAGGCTGATAACTTCACCTTATTTAGGCTGCTTCATTTCTGCAGTCAGAGCACTCCGAGAGTTTCAACTGAATGCTCTGGATTAATGAAAGTAGAGAGCAAAGAGCTTCTTTGCACATCAAGTGTAATAAATGAAGTCATAGGCAGAACCCAAGTATGATTTCCTATTTCTTCTAATGCAGGACACTGGAAGCTGCCCTAGTTTCTTTAAAAAATACTGCTCCAGAGCTCATTTGGAAGCAAAACAGCAGCTGGAGGATGCCAACTTGAGTGTGTTCATAGGAACCTCATCAGACAAACGTGCTGCCCCATTGCTGCTCCTGGATCCCAGGGAGCTCAAAATTTTGCAAGGCCTGGGCTTCTCTGCAGTGCCAAAACTGTTGATATCTATTGAGTCCATACACTAGAGACAAAGTCCAGGTAATGACCCTGGTTCAGGCAGCACTGCAGTTAAACAAACAAATGTACTCTAAACCCTCTAAAACATTTCAAATTAGCTTATTGTGGGCTTGTGTCAGGGCTCAGGTAAATATGGTAAATGGCCCTGTTGGCTTTTATCAAGTGCCATAATTAAAACTCAACTGAATTAAACCCCAACCTATTCCATTCCTGTAGATTTCCAGTTATGGCTTCTTACATTTATTTTTATTCCAATAAAGTCTTTTTTAATTCTGCACACCATTTATTCTGCTAGTAATGTTTCACAACTAATCTATCATGTTAAGAATGTTACAAATACCTTTGTTTCCATTATTTTTTTTTTAAACTAATACAGTTGAGTGATCTTTCTGGAAGTGTTCTTTTCATCTCAGAGGGCCAAATTTTGTTTCAGTTTAAGTCTTTCGTTACTGAATAAGTTTCAGTGGAGATCAAATCAGAGGAGAATTTGGATTCAGCCATTTTTTATAACATCAGGTTGTATTACTTTAAAAATAACTTAGTAGTTCCTTTTACACACTAGAAATCATCACTCAGATTTCCTTTTAGAAGAGAAACTGAAAATGTTTTCTAATGTCTTCAGCATAAACTACACTGAGTCCTTCTTCTAAAAACTGACAGGTAGGAATTTGCTTAATCTGAGCTTGTCCTTTTTTACTTTTCAGAGAGCAATACTTATGATAGATCATCACCAATTTAGAAACTGTATTTAATTCCACAGTGCAAATGAAAAATCTTTAATCTCACATAGTGAAATGTGAAAATTGATTTGTTCTGGAATTCTCTAGCTGCCTTTTGACCTTCAGGCAAACTTTCAGTATGATGACAGTAATGTGTGTTTTAGACTTCCAGTAATGATTTACACACATACACTGCTTTGAATTTAATTTTAAAGTGCAATACAACCCGTAATAAAGTCAGTACAGTGAACTTAGCTGTCTTAAAGCAATATCTTATAAACTAGAATTATTAAGTAATAATTTCAAACAGGCATTAAGTCTTTTCTTTTTCTGTCCTGGGATAAATAATTATTCAGCAAACATGCAACAGCTCATTAATAATACTACTTCTATGCCTTTTCTTTTTTTTTTAATAGTGAATTATAACTGTGAGTACTTACTGTTATGGCCTGGAATCTTTCTTTCAGCAATTTGGCTTCCTCCATTCTACAAATCAAAAACAGACAAGTAGTGAAGGCAAACAGAATGAGACCATACGCAAAAAAGTTCCTGGCGGGGCTAAAAAAAAAGCTGAGGTGATTTGATCCAATTCCAGAGCAGAAAGAAGGCAGAATTTTTGACTTGTCAGAAGAGTCCCTGAACAGATGAGCAGATCAGTCCAGACAGACACATGTAATGAGGGTGTGGAGAAGAGGCAGACAAGGAGAGTGCTAGCATGAGTTGACTGACAAGTTGGAACAGTGGTGCACAAGCTCTTTTCCTTCAGGAGCTGCCAACTCTTTGTTTTAATGTGCTCGGTTAGCGTGCCACTGCTTCTTTAACTGTTGAGTGCCCAAAACAGACTCTTACAGGACCATGGTTGCAGTGAACTTTTATTATGTTCCTATTACTCCTTCCTCTCTATTTCTGTGCTTCTGGTGATAAAACAAATATTTTAAACTACTAAATTTATTTAAAATGATAAAGTTTAATATTTAAATTATTAATCTTATCTCACCTGTATGTTTTAACCTGTTGTAATATTAGCACTGTAGATGGCATGGAGTTTTTTTTGAGAAGGCTCTTTCAATTTAGTTTTGTAGATGAAATTTTTAGAAAAGCTGTATTCATAACTGGAAGAGTTTTAGAACTGCTAACCTAAAGTAAAATAAACTTCAAGCAGTCAGGTCTTCTTTCTTTAAATACAACTGTTAATCTGTGCAATTACTGGTCAGCTATCTGGGACTCAGGGGAAGCTCTGTCTAAGTAAGGATTTCAGGATCATCATTGCAGTGTTACAGAGATGAATCTGAATTGCTGGTGGCTCTCATGCCAGATTTTTATTCAGCTGACTTGCTGTGGACTTTTGCTGAAAGCAGCATTCTGTGCCTTGAGGGATGGCGCACATTTTGACCTTTGCATTTACCTGAGCGAGAATCAGCCGTCCAAAATCAATCCAGGAAACTTGCAGAACAAGTGGAACTGCCTTAGTAAAATCCAGCTATGGAAAAAATCCTAAGCAAATCAAACAGCATGAAGATGTAATGTGAATCTGGAATCCCTTTGTTACCTTCAGTGTCACGTAACTGAAGTCTCTGTAAGGACACAGCAGAAGAGTCACTCAGCATGTTTGGGTTTTTCCTGCTAACTCACTGACGTGACTGAGCTCAGCAGGACTTGGCGACTGGGTTTGTTTTACATGTTGGTACGGTGACCTGAAGCTTAGTGGCAAATCAAGCTTGTTATTAGCAAATTCTCAGATGCCATGGAATTGGACACTTGATGGTGAAATTACAGTCTTATAATTCAATAGAAACCAATATTTCATTTCAATTTCCACCTTTCTAGTATGTTATCACTCCTCTGTATACATGAGCATTTTCCCCCTCTGCCCTGGGGTTTAAGGATTCATTAATGTTTTTTTTTATACTCTGATTCACTCTGAGGTTTTGTTCCAACTTGCAAAGACCCCATTCCCACTCTCCAGAGAAGACTTTATTTCTATTTTTAAAATATTAATATATGCTTCATTTGGTCAGCACCTGAAATTTTAAAAATTACCATATTAAAGCAAACACAAAGTTCAAAGGCAAGTATATTGAGGTGCATCAAGAGCCAGATTACATGGGAATTTAAATAAATTTGGTTTATGGATAAGAGAATAAATTCAACCATCCTGTGAAAATAAATATATTGTTGCTGTAGACGCTAATAGAGAGACAGTCTTTCTGTTTAAGCTTTCAAAAGTAAGTATAGTCTGCCTGACCAAACACTGAAGAAAAAAACCCCAACTTATTTTACCTTTGTCTTCTTCAAAGTTTATTGTGAATTCTAAGTGGGTATGTGGACTTCAGAATGTTTAAAAATATTTAAAGCAGCAAGGGGTTCATCAGAAGTAAGGATGTCTGTTTTGGGCCAGAATCTTTCCTCTGATGTAAATGGGATCAACTCTCAATGGGTGGGGGAAGTAGATCTATTTCAAGATCAAATTAAAATCAATGGGATTGCATTACTTAGAATTTTTAGGATCTAAAATATTCTTCTAAATTTATGCTTGAAAATTATTTAAGTGTTTTTAAAAACCCTACTTGTGGATGTTACGTAGTTACAGACTGGAAAAGTATTTGACATGTTTTTCCGTAATCTAAACCAGGAAGCTGAGGTAACCTGAAGAAGGTTTCTAGGATGTTGCTTCTGTTTTTAGGTGACCATTATTAAGAAAGTATTTAAAACCCACTTTAAATATTTTAAATTGTTTCAATCATATATATCCCCTTTCTAGGCAGGATTTGTTGTTCAGTCAATAGGTTGTTTTCCAGTTATCTTAATCTTATTCTAAATGGGATTTATGTGCAAGAGGAGAAATGGACCAGCTGTCGTTTTGTCTGCCCCTAAGCCTGCCTTACCAATAAGAGTATCCATGGAGGAAAGGTTGGAGCAGTGAATCTGACCAGCTGTGTTTTCAGTCAGCAGGATTCTTGGAACAAGGTTTCGCAGAACCTGCCTGCCAGAAGCATATCCAGAGGAAACTACCTACCTGTTCTGCAACTTTAAGAAAAGGTTTCTTTTTTTTTTTGGTAGAATAGAGTCTCTGCATAATGCAGAAAATGTTTGTGTATCATATAATGAGTCATAGAGGTTGGATCTTTCGGCTTCACTTATTTCTTTGTTCGTTTCCCTTTTGTACTGTGTACCTAATTTAGGAATAATAATGAGAATCTGCAGCTCAAGGTGAGAGACTTCCATTATGAAGTCTTACAGGGAAGTGGGTGGGAATGTAGAAGAATGCAATATCATGAACCAAATCCTAGAAGGGCCACAGAAGCACTTTCACAGCTGAAAATGCAAGTTCTGTTGTTCATTTCTGGAGCAATGTCTGAGCCCTGGAATGGTCTTCAGAACTGTAGTGGCTTTCCCTGGCCATACTCTACATACAATATCAGCCTCAGTTCTACTCTTCTCACTGTACTGGGATTTCTTTTGAAACACATAATTAGCCTAAGGAACAGTGAGATACGGATTATTGTAGTAGCAAACAATTGCCTCTGAGAAGAAATATTGCATTAGAGGTAAGGAGAAAAAAGCCTTCACTTTTCCATAAATGGAGTTTGAAGTGAGTGGATTTAGATTGTTATCAGCTGAAACTATAGCCTATACTTTCTGGAAAGAGTGGTTACTGAGTTAATGAATTCACATTTCGTTCATCTTAACTAGTTTGATAATTTACTTTGTGATGAGCTGGCTTTTTGTAATTGTGTTTGAAACATGAAAAAGGTGTTTTGGAGTCAGTACAAAAGGGAATTCTATATTCTTACAGTGAGCAAATGTACTGCCCCAATGCATTTGTCTGCATGTGGCCTTGACTCTCTGACAGCAGGAATAGGGAGGAGATAAATTTCATTGAAGGTCTCTCAATACAAATGTTTACTGCAGCCGTCCTTTCAATTGACACAGAAGTCTGTTATCAGGGATGCCTTCATTGAGAGGCAGTCTCTTCACCAGCTAGAACCATGATTTCGCATTTTACAGGTGGAAAATAAGCCAACAAGAAATAGAAATTTGAAAATCTAAATAAGGCTCATGTCCCTCTGTCCAATTATACATGTGAAATTATTAAAAAAATGTATACATTTTGGAATCTTGGAGGAAGCTCATAACAGAACATCTGTCAGCTCTCAGGAAGGATTAAATTTTGCTTTGAAGGCAAATTTTCGAGAAGTAATGCCCTACTAGGCCGGTCTTTTAACAAAATTAATTTCTTGGGTCCTCTCACTGAAGCAAAACAATATCCAAATATCTCAGATTTATACAGTTTTATGAAGCTAAATTCTACCTCATTTACTTGTTTGAGTAAATACACACCCTGAATCTCTGGGAGGAAAAGCCTTGAACTATTATGTTTCAGTTGGTTCAACTCCCTTCCTGTTGCTATTCATAACTATAAATATATTAATACTTTAAACGCAAAGAAAAAGCTATTTGTCATTATCTTCAGGTTTTTTTTAACACATGGATTTTTTAAAATTGTGTTTTACAGTACATCTACTGCTCAGACATCTTTTAATGTTATGGAGAGGTTTTAGAATGCAGCACCAGGTTAGGTGTCTCTTCTGTGGTTGGGGTCTATCTTATGTGCAGTTGAATCCAACTAAAAGTGCTCTTGTGCTAAATAAGAACCCTCCTCCCCCTATTTTCTAAAATTACGCAGTAAACTTTGTTGAAGAATACTGATTATTTCTTAATCTGTTAACCATGTTTTGTGAAGCCTTTTGCATGTTCCCAGATTCGTCAGTTCTTAATCTTGTATATTTTATGAACCTCTGGATGTGGGAGGCTTTCCAAAGCACCTTTAACACTCTGTTGTGTTTCATTTAAAAATCACACTTCAATGAATAGTTTAAGTGTAATTACTGTGGTGATATCAAATGTGAGACTCTTAATAGAATGTGTTCAGGTGCCCAGATAAATAGTAGGACTGTGATTGTTTTGTGGTGGTTTAGGTTTTTTTCAGGGTTTTTGTTTGTTTGTTTGTTTGTTGTTATTTGTTGTTGCTGTTGTTTTGCTTTTCTGGTTTTTGTTTTTATTTTATTTTTTAAATGTAAACTGAAACAAATAAACGCACAAAGAATCTGAAATGCTCAGGATGGGTGCCTTAAATATGATGTGGAATGCATTGCTTGCAACCTAGCATTTTCCAACTGCTGCAGATATGCACTTCTAAGAATAGGGCAGAGTTTTAAATCCTTCCCAGCCAAGTGTGTGGGGAATTTTTAGCAGGCTCTCAGAACCAGCTTTAATTATTACATAGCTTGATTATGTTTTATTAACCAGGGCCAAATCCTGCAGAAAATAGCAAAACCCAAACAGGTACTGTGCTGTCCATAGTAAGGAATCTTCATCTCATATTCTTCTTATTCTTATTTTCTGATGCTCTTGGAGAACACAAAGAGAAGAGCTGTGGTGTTTGGGTCTGAGAGACCTCAGTAAAATGGCAGAGCAAAATCAGGGCCTTGCAGACATATTTTTGTGCATATTTATGGCCAGGTGTACCAGCACCACAGTCCTGAGTGCTGCAGATGAAAGCCTTAAAAGTGCAGATAATTTGTTCTGGAAGAAGAGCTGAAGTGGGAATTCCTTATGAGAAAAGCTCTTTCTGCAGCTGGAGCTGGGGAGGGTGGGGTGTGGAGAGGCAGGGACAAGACTGGAGGGGGTGAAGCCATTCAGCAGCGGGGTGGGTTACTCAGCTGCCTCCCTTCTCCTGAGGCATGGGCAGAGCTCTCACGCTGCTCTTGGAGAAGCTGCCTGACCAGTCTGTGCCTACAGCCCTGCAGCTCAGAAGTTCTGCAAGATGAGATGAGCCTTATCTGATAGCTCCCAGCAGAGCAAAGAGGAATTACTGCTTTCTCCTCCCACACTTCCAGCCACATTTTCCTGTCACTTCCCTTCGTCTGATTAACCTGTGAAGCAATTATATTTGCTAATCTGTCAGGAAAGTAATTAAAAAGGAAACTTGAAAACAAACCTAAACCCCCAAATCCACAAGTATCCACTATGTTAGTAAGCTGAATGGGCTCAATGGGAGATGACAGGAACAGTAGCATTAGGGAGTAAGAAGAACTGATATTCTGACTGGGAGATGAGCAACAAGAAGGAAATATGACTCGTGGCTGCAGAGAGATGAACTCAGCCACTGTGCAGGCCTCAGGCTCACCTTACTTAGTGGTCCAGGGACCACGAGAGACCTCATGTTGACATGTATGATAAGCATGTATGCTTAGCTATTTATCTGAAGCTTGAAACTGCTGTGAAAACACGATGACTTCAGACTCTGGCAATCCTTCCTGTGCTTCCAGATATTCAGTATCCTCCACTGTGGGTGGGCAAAAAATATCTCACATACAATTTGTTTTGCGTAAGCCTTTCCAAGTATTAGTGGGGGAAAAAAAAAACCCAACATGATAAGATTATGCAAAACTTTATTGTTAGCAGAGGTGATAAGATTGTTTATGTCAGATGATGCCTGTTGCAAATACAGGCCCAGTTTCTTCAGTGAAGACCTGCTGGTTTTTGCTGAGGAGTTTGTTATTTGGGAGCAGTGGCTGAGAAAAAGCTCTCAGCTTGTCAGTCACTCAAACTGTTACCATCAGCTGTCCCCTGCTGGTTCCCAGTGCCAGGGAGGTCATCCCAATAACACGGGGCTCTGGGTGGCTGTGTGCAGTGCCAAGCCATGCAGCAACAGCAGCTGAACCTGAGTGAGGAGGCATCTGGATGCCTGGGAGAGTATGTCACCAACTCATATTTTTCAAGATCCAAATATTTCACTAATGCTTCTCACAGCACTGTGTATTTACTTAACCCTTTCCTTTAGAGTGGTGATTATTAACTAGGAGCAAAAAACTTGCTAAAATACAGTTTCCTTATTTTTCTTGTAAGGTTTGTTTTGATTGTCAGGATTTCAGACCTGTTTCATAGCTACATTTTCTTATCAGAAAGATATAATTGTCCTTATTTACACCTGAATCTGAAGTGTATCCTTTTAGTGATATTCTGCTCTTTGCTTTATATTCACTTATGGTGAAATTTTGTAAAAGTTTGAACTTGTATATTGGCTCTGTGGTGCTGACAGGAGCCATCCTGCTTCTGTCTCTGTATCCCACATTCTCACAGTTAACATGGCTGTCTGCTCACTGAATCTACTCACAAGGCTGGCTGAGAACTAACCAAGCTAAAAGGTGGATATTGCTGTGCTGATGAGTCAAATCATTGCCCAGGGAAGCCTGATGAATGCCAAAATGTGGTGAGGAGAGAAGATAGAAGGTGAAACTGTGGCTACTGGAAAATGCAAAGAAGGAAAGAGTGGAGGAAGAGGAGGGACAAATAGGAAGAAAGGGAAAGTGGTGGTAAACTGTTTGATAAACTAAGCTGATAAATGTAAATTTACCTTTGCAGATTATTTAACACAGTGTGGGGAAACTTTCTTTTTTTTTTCCTTTTCTTCCCCCTGAAGGCTGAATAGGACTTTGAAACATTTTTGGCAGATCAAAGGTTAACATTTTATTACCATTCATGAATGCAAAGAATAATCTGGTTGTATGAAAGAATATTTTGGGGAATATAAAACCTCTTTTCTAATCATATCTTCTTAAGATGTGAATAGGCTCTTTACCCAGTGACTTAAGGAGAGCCAAGCTAATCTGCATTTGATGGCACTGCTTCATTAGATATCATCTCTGAAGAGTGTCTTTGCAAATTTCTCTGCAGCCTGGCAAGTGGGACCTGTAGTTGGTTTGGGGATCTATTATGGTCATTTTAGATTTCTCACTGTCCAAATGCACTTGGAGACTGATGGCCTGCAAAGGCTGGAGTTAAATACTATTTTAACAAAATCTTTGAAAATTTGGAAATGCCATTGTATTTGGCCTGTGGGTGAAAAGGGTTTGATGTGTTGTGTTAATCTGGAAAAGGACCTTGTCAGGTAATTTCTCATTTCACTGAGTATTGTAATAGTCTGCTGTCAAATGTGTATTGTCAGATACACAACTGATGCAGTTACATCACACATTAGGAAACCTGTTTTTGGGGCTTTAATTAGAAATTTAATCTCCTTTTCTTGCTTATAGTAACCTGAATTGAACAAAATTAATGTAGTGTTTGAAAGCAAAATCAGGAACACTCCAATCTCTCTAGGTAACACCTATCACCCTCTAATTTTGTTGGTCTGTTCTCTTATTTTGGCCAATGCAGCTCAGGATTGTAATCAAAAGTTATAACTATGTCATGACTGCTCAGTGCTTGTATGACAAGTTTTATATTCTCAGTTTCCAGTGGGCTGACATTAATGGGAGAGGAAGCAAAACATGAGTAGCAGGCACAGCAATCTGTCCTTTCAGGGAAGGAACACCACACAGCAGTGCAAGTAGTATCAATATATTTTCACATAGTCTACACTTAAAAAAAAAAAAATTAATGAATTTATTTATATGCGACTTTTTTTCTGCTGAGATTCAGAAACATTCTTTATGGAAATGCCCTTTCTCCAATTGTATGAAGTAATTGGTAGATTCATAGTAATACTTGATTCTCTTAGGAGACAGCCACCTAGATTAGTATTGCTTGGAATTTATGCCATAAATCTCAGTAATTGTTGCAGGGGTTTGTTGTTGATTTGTTTGAAGCTGTGGCTCAGAAATGGAAGAGCTAAAGCTAGATGGATCAAAAACTTTAATAACACCAATTTAGGCCTCTAGCTGGCAGAGAGAGTCACTTTGGGGGAACCTGATGACCTGTCTGAAGGAAATGGAACCTTAAACACAGCTGAGGGATCGTAGCTCTCTTTAGTTCTAAGAAATGTCCTACATCAATGTCATATTATTCTGAAGTGATTCTTTTTTACCAGTTCAAGTGCATGGAATGTATTTCATGATTGACACAGTTTTACTTTTTATGTGTCTTATTTAGAGTACTTTTAAACAAATAGGTCTATTTCTTATATACTCTTCTAGCCTCTCATTAATTTAATAATTCTGTAAATATTTCAAAAAAATACTGACAGGCCATGATTTCAGGTTTCTATTTTGAATACCTCTTGTATCATGGTTGGTTAAAAAAATATAATGAATTTGCATTTTTTAAGAGTATTCCTCTACCACCACAAATGTAACAACTTCTGCAAATAAGAGATCTCTGGTGAGATGGCAGTTCTTGGCAAAGGCAGTAAGTGATTTTTAGTAAACATTTGACTTCAGGGAACTTTGGAAACAAGTTTCTGTTACTGGGAGATCTGATCACTGGCTTTCTGCAGTTCAAACGGTTCCATAAAATATGTGCCTGATTTGTCAAGAAGTGAAATACAAATTAGAAAAGAAGACATTTCTGCATGTTATGACCACAACTCCTATCTATGGTTAGGTCAGTTTCTCTATATTCAGATGGTGTCTGAGAGACTTGACGTGACAAATAGGTGTGTTGGTTTTCAGAGCTGTGTGAGTGTCCTGTACTGGACCTAATGGGGTTTTCCAGAGCTGATCTAACACTGCAATATGTGCTACCATATGCAAATTAGCAATTAGAACTGGCAATGCTGGTGGTGGAATGGGTCTCTTTGGTGGCTCCCACTAGGGGCTTCAAAGTAACTCTTCTCCCACCTCCTTATTCCTTTGGCTGCAACCTTTTTTCTTAAATGCCTTACTATTATGATCTCCTCAGCAGAGTTGACTGCAGTACCTCAGGTCCTGGCATGTACTTTCCCCAAATTGATAACGCCTGCTTTCCAAAAAAACCTTGTGAGAGTCTCAGCCCCTTCCACCTCCTTGTCCTACTTCAACTAGACATTATCCTAATCCTCAGTCTTTCTCCTATCCTATATTAATCTCATAAACCCTGAGCAAATCTGCCTACCTCTGTCAGTATTTGATGAAGAAGGCCCAGGGTGACAGTTCCCAGTGTGCACGGTCTGCACTGACAGACTGCAAAAACTGACCACAGCTGGGATCTCCCCATTTAATTGTCCCTAACAAGCAGTTATGAAATCCACAGAGCAGCTTTTAGTCTCATAAGACGTTTGGAAAAGGTTCCTTGCATACTGGTTCTTTTGTTTTGTTGTGTATAATGCTTTTGGTATAGGACTGTCTTTGAGTTAGCGAAATTTAAATGCCAGTTGTGAGAACTGAATAGTACAATAAGCGGTACATGGGTCGCACTTTGAAAAATCATGAGCATGACTCAAGCAAGTGGGATTATGTCCTGTTTACATAGAGATTTCAATCAGAAAAACATCCTGACAGTTGATTCTTCGTGTTTCTCTTGTAGAAAATTATTTTAAATTCTCTAATTAATCTTTTCTTGAATGTACTGATTCCCTTGGGATTTTCTAATTCTGGAGGTAAAAGCTGTAGTAGAGCATATCAAAACAATTTGATATAAAAGGTTAGAAGCTGACCTCCTCCTGTGCTAAAATAACATATTGGAAATTTTTTTCTGTTCTATTTCTCCCCCTTTTTAATGCTTTTTGCATCCTGTTGATGAATCCTAAAATAGTTAAATCCTACAATCTATTTTCTTCCATTTTCATTTTAGTTTTATTTTTAAAATCTAATTTTTGCTCTAATTTCCTTCTTTTTTCCTGAACATTTGAGTTTTTAGCCCACAATTTTTTGCCTGATTTACAGGAACACTCCTAGCTGATGAAGACAATAACTAATCTCTCTAATTTACAGTTTACCTGTATTATCTAGATACTCTCAGTTTCAGAAACTTTCTGAGAAAGGTGGGATAGGAATTAGTTTAATGCCTTGGTTTGTACAACTTGAATTACGTTGTCACTTAATCATTCAAAATATTTGGGTCCTTCTGGGCAGTAAAAAGGTTTACAATAATTTACAAACAAGGAGTTCTCTCTTTCCGTGTGTATGTGGGATGATTATTAAAGTTTCAGATCTGTCATGTATTCTGGAACCATAGGCTAAATTGGTTAATTTCAGCACTTCAGAAGTTTACAGAGACTCTCTGATGGCATCTGCCTTCAATCTATTTAATGACAAAACAGATTCTAAAAAAGGCTTTGGGGCTTTTTTCTTTCAAACTCTGCTTCACAGAGCTCATATCAATATGGCTTACATAGGAATAGCTAAAGATTTCTAATTTCCTATGCACTTCTGCCTATCATGAAGGGTTTTCCTTAGCAGTGTTTCATATTTTTCACTGACAATAATGCCTGAACGTGGCAAACAGACCTTTGCTGTGGCCCTCTGCAATTCAAAAAGGACAAATTGCTTTATGTGTTTTTGTAGTTCTAAGAAAATGAATTTTATTTCTTTTTTTTAAGGCTCACGTGTAAGAATACTATCCACAGCAGGGCTGTGTGTTTAGGAAGGATGTTATTGCTCAGATTAAGGCATGCCCTGTCACCTCAAGATTCTGAGGAGAATTTGGGAGTCATACTGAATCATTAGATGAATATTAACTCTGATAGCAAACCTGTAGCTAGGATGGCTAATGTTCTAATGAGTTTGAGAGTTCCTCTGAATTGAGAATGAATGCAACTCTTGTGGGGAATTGATTGTCTAATTTTGCTGGAAATATTTCGAGAGGATGCTGAAATCTGAGTGGAATGTTATGGAAGAATAATAGAAGGATTTAATAGAAAGTATGTTCTACAAAATGAGCATAACTCATTAAATACAAAGTTAATTGATTCTTAATGACAGGCATTTGAGAGTAAATGGCAAAATGATAGCAAAATCCAGTGATTGGATGTTGAAATTACTGCATGCGAGAAGAGACTTTTAAGAGGGAAAATAATTCCAGGGCTGTGACAAGAGAAAAATGATGAAACCTATCCCAAAACCAAGGAAATTTCTTATCATGCTCAGGAAAGTGACTGATTATATGATATAAAAATGGCTTAACCAAGAGCAATTTTAAAAGATTTCTTATTGATAATTTTTCAATTTTCTTTTGACTTTTCACATTTCCTGAAGAAATTCTTTAAAATTTTAACAGACAGAATTTGCTGTTTTCCTGGGTAGATGGTTGTTTTTGCTGTCAATAATATCATCTACTGTACCATCTACTCCTACTGTACCAGTTACAGAATGTATTTACAAGACAGATGACAGCTGCTGAATCCACTTGCTTGCAGCCTTTCTTTTGGAACTTCGTGTATTTTAAGCAATAACCTTTTATAACCCTGAGCCAGTGAGTTTCAAATAGGGACTGAATTTGCCATTCTATTTGGTGTCATGAATCAAGAAATATGAGTATAAAGATAGTGTCTTTTCACTTTCTTATAATGAGCAAGGAAAATTGTGAATGAATCTGTGTAAGTCAGGAAAATCAGCCCTGTTTCTCTGTGTATTTCCTGCTTCCCATCTGACAGATGAGCAGAATGGTACTTTCCTAGCTCCCAGAGAAGTGTGCCATTGCTGAATATGGACTGATCCAGACATTCAGATGATGTTTGAATTTGGAATGTACCTAAAATTATGGTTGGTCATTTGGTAGAATAAATGTTGGGAAAAAAAAACCCAGCACTTTGAACAGCCTTTTGATTTATAGATGTCCATGCAAAACAACAATTGCAAACAGCCATAGTAATAATGGAATACTGCCAAAACTATGCTACCAAAATTCAGGCCAGCCCAACCCAGAAGAGAATGGAAGCAGCTGCTTGATTTTAGTTGAATACCCTAGAACTCATAAGCAAGTGCTCACCATAAAGTATAAGCTGCCTATGTTTCAAAGGGTGTCTCTGTTCTAATTTGTTCTGTGGCAATAGACCCCTGTGCCTTATTGTCTCCAGAATTTTGTCTTTTAACAAATTATTTTGGATGGCCTGGACCCAGCAGCAGGATAATATACTATAGTCATCATTAGCAAATGTGCTTTGCCCTTGGACAGTCTCCTATGCGAATCATTTTATGCCATTACCATCCTTTTTCAGGAGTAGCTACCCTTGCTAAAAGCAGCCTGGCCCTGTCGATTTGCCAAGCGGAGGTCCTGTCTTGTGATTTAGTCCCTCTCAAAAAGGTCTGTGTGTGGCTTGGCTGACTTCTCAGTTCACTGCATGCTGACTCTAAGTGTAGCAGGCTGGCTATCTTCACAGAGGGCTGTAGTTCAGCTGATCTTGGAGGTATTTCCCACCCTTAATGACTCTATGATCTCATCTACTGCCCTTTCTAAATGAGCAGCCAGCCTGATGTCATGTGTTAACAGATGACAGTGCTGGGTTTGGTGATGAGGCATGCATATTACTGAAATGTGTATCTAGGAAGGTAAAATCCATAAATACAGATATCCTTCTTACATATGTCTCTGTAAATAACTGCTCCTTCACTCAGAGATCTGACTGCTCACTGACACAGCACGGTCTGTGCAGTCTTTTACCACCTGTGTTACATATTGTGGTCCAATCATGCTAAGTGTTTTACAAACATTTGTGCAGATGGTGGTGCCAGTAGTGAGTTTATAAACTAAGAAGGTGAAAGGGGTCTTCATAAAAGTCTTGGCTTTGAGTCTCTGATGCCTTGTATGTGCCGCCTTTTCTGATGATCAATACCAGGCGAAGTGTGCTTAGAAAATGTGTTTAATGTACTTTAAATAACATAACATGATTTAATGTTTACTGTTACCAAACCTCATGTAAAACTAGCTGGAATTACTTAGCCTTCTACTCCCTTAACTTCAGCTGTAACTAGATAAGCCCTTTTCTGACTCAGCAGTCTGTATTTATTCTAGACAACAGCCTGGTTTAGGGTGCTTATGGTGTTTTTTCCTTGCAATACCTTCCAGTTTGGGATAGATGCAGAATGTTTCACTACCTGAAAGGTTACAAAATTTAATGGGAAGGGTAGAACATAGTGTCATGGTCCCAAATACACAAAATATGAGAGCAAACTGATGTTTCTGATGAATGGCCATTGGTAGCAGGACATGTCTCTGGGCTGTAGTACTAACAATGAGCAAGATGAGGGGAGAATGAACTCCAGAAAGTGGGTTTAAGACCAGAAAAAAAAATAATTAGGAAAGTGTGCAGGAAGCCCGCTACTCGCTTTTGATTAATTTGGTTTCATTTTATTTTTGGTATTACTTCATGTCAATGAGTAACCTAGAGATGTACCTTAACACCTCTGGAAACACTCAAATACAACATGCTTGAACTTCTGGAAGACATCTAATTGTAACCTCAAGAACACATAAACCAGGGAAGAGATCATGAGGTTCAGAGATCATGATGAACACTAGGAAAAAGTTAACTGATACATGAAAAAGTAAGTTGCTGAAGAAGCAGTTTCATGATCTATAGTTTGGCCTTTTGTCTGGCCTTCATCAGGTATATAATAACAAAGCTTGAAAGCTCTTTGATCAGCAGTTCAGCTCCCACACTGGGAATGAGGCATGGCTTGCTCAGCTGATACCTCATTCTGACAAAGAAATTGAGTTACAGGGGGGGACATAGTGCAGGAGTTGATGTGGCATCAGTAAAAACAGTAGAGTAAACTTCTATCAACCACGGTTTGCAGGAGAAGTAAGAATGTGGAAAGGTTAACCAAAAGCACATCTAGTATTACTTGTTCAGCTGCAGTGAAGGAAGCACTTTCAAAAAAGGAAACACAGAAACTGGTGTTCCTCCTGGGATGAACCTGCAAGGGCTTGTAGAGCTTGGCTGTCTCTGGTGGGTGGGGAGATTCTAGACATGTTCTGTCAGACCCTGGCATCTTCACTGCCTATGAACCAGGACTGTGTTGTGTTCTGACAGGTAAATATGGGCTGACACAGTAGCTGTGTGGAAACAACACAGTGACACAATCATCAGACCACATGAAACTCATCGAGAGCAGAAAGACACTGCTTGAGATGGCATCTAATGCAAGAGAGAGTTCTTCCCCTTTTGAATCCCTGATGTGACAGTGGTTGTTTCTGAGGGTACCAGCAGTCCCATTTGCTTTCTATACTGGACCAAACTAATGTTGCCAAGGAAGAGTCTGTAGGTGCTTTACACTGTGACTCTGTGAGCCATGTGGGTATGGGCACACACTTCATAGTGACTGATTGTGATCCTTCCAGCCTGCAGAGTGGGGAAATTGTTATTAAGAGCTCAAAGTATGTAGGACTTATTTATATGGAACCTGAAATTTATGAAATCTCAATTTCTAGAGCCTGACCCTCTGTGTCCATTCACCAGTTCGCATCTAGTCCAAGTCCCCTAAAACTGAAACCTTCAATTTTCCGTCAACAATGCACAAAATCAGGCCTGTTTGTGAGCAGCTTTGGGGTCTGTCAAGTAGCACGAGGTACCAAGGAGCTTTAGTCCTCTGAGGTACAGCACAACATTTGCTCCTGGGGTTTGGTGTGGAGGGGAGTAGTTTAATTATTTGTAAAGATCAAATTTATTAAAGAGGGTTCTGGCTGTGCTATGTTATTTCTTTATAGCATCCATTGGTATATTGCAAGTTTGGGCTGATGGGGGGCCAGCCAAAGGGTTCAGCACCTCATCTGCACTGAGTAGTTAGCCAAAGGAACATTACTCTTGTAGAGCTCAAAATTGCCTGGAAAGTTAGAAGTAATGTTCAGTGGAATGCTTAAGATAGTTTTTGGCTCCTTCATAGATTCCTGGGGGCAGTTTTCTAAAACAATGTTCTTGTGAGTGTCTTTGTAAAGACTCATACAAATACAAATACAATCTTTACTCCCCTAGCATTGATTTTGTAAGGAACATTATCATTGTCTTTTGTTTTGGGAGATGTTGTAGAGTTATGCTGGGAGTAATAACCTGGATTTAGCCTCTGCTTGGAAGCCCTTGAAAAGGGCTGGGTAGATGGGAATTAATCTCTTCTTACTGTAGTTCTTACATCAAGAAGGCAATTTCTGTGTACTGTGAACATCTTGAAAAGGAAGTATTTATTTTGAAAAAAAATTTTTGAACTTCAAGCAAAAATCCCACTTAGGGAATGGACACTCTCTATCTTTATGCTCAATTTTGCAAAGATAACAATGCAAATACCAAAATAGCAGTCATCCATTACTAGTTTAAGCATCTCGGAATTCTAATTCTCAAGCAGAGTAATATGTTGATAGGGAGAGCTTAGTTATGTTTTGCTATGCAAAACAATGTCTTGAAATACAAGGATTAATTAGAAAAAAGTCTCATCTTGTTGTAAAGAATTTGCTGACTCTTTTTGGACTCAGTTGAGCAAACCCAGGGCATGGTAATTGCTTCGATGCAGTAGCTGAGGAGGTAAAGAGCACCTAGAAATTAAGCATTTGTAGTTCAAAACATATAATTACAAAATCTGTCTGGGCAGATTCAAGTTCACGCTTGCTGCCTGGAGACAGAGAATGTGGAAAATGACAGCTAAGTATTAAGTCTACAGAGGACTATTTGGTCAGGGGGCAAATACACAAAACAAACTGCATTGATGTGCTTCAGTACATTGAATTACTCTGCAGTGCAATTGGGAGTTTCTGCCAAAAAGCTCTTTTGAGAACATAAATCTTTGATTTCTAGCAGCAGCAGCATTGACAAATGACAGTCAAGACACACATCATCCTGAGCATTTTGCAGTCAACTGGGAGCTCTATACTTGCTGTATGAGGGGGAATGGACATAAGATTACCCTGGCATTTCCTGAGCCTTTTGGGTTTCGTTTTTGGCTAGTCAGCCATTACCAAAACAAATAGGGCCAAATTAATTCTTTGGGTATCTTCGAAGTCAGAGGAGTTATGACTGTACTAAGTCTGTGTATACACAGCACAGTCTTAGTATAAAGACTGAGCTGAATCTCACAGGAGAATCCCATTTTGAGAGCTTTTCTCTAATGGCTGCAGTGTTTAGCGTGGCTTTTCATTATTCATGATGAGTCATGCTGCTGCCCGTTCAAAAGCTGCATTTGTAAAGACGTGGTTTTGTCTCTCTCACTTTTCAGTGAAACATGAAAAAAATCTCATGAAACAAGAATCATGCCTAGCCCATCAGTATGCTGTGGGAAAATCAGGAGATGGGTCAGCTGGGGTAAAAGACATTTCTGTGACAATGCTTTATTTCTACCATTGCACTTAAAGAGCTCTTGATGCCCAAAAGACTTCATAGAGTTCCTTTGGGGTTTTCTTTGTTTTTGTTTTTGTTTAGTTTTTCTATTTTTTTTCCCTATGTCTTTACCTTATCCTCTCTGCTGTGTGTAAAAAGTCACAGTAGGCCTGGTGTCTTTACAATCTTTCACCTAGGTTGCAGTCAAGGTTACTAGTCGGGAAAAATATTTGTTCTCCATTCTCCCAACCCTGCATATAGGGAATTATTTTATCTATATCTTAAGCTGATACAAAAAGTAGTGGAAATTTTTTGCATAAATGTTTGTGTGATCCCACTAGGAAGAGCATAACCCATGTTCAGATTTTTTCCACTAGCTGCCTTATATTCCTTGTGATGGCATGTTTCTTGGAGATTTGTTTTTTCTGTAACTGATAGTCTCCATGGTATTTTTCCCCAATACCCCAACTCTAGCATCATATTATAATGATTTCAACAGGACTGACTCACATCTCTTGCAACCCAGAGCAAGTTGCAAATGCTTGGCATTCCAGTTTATGTAGCAGACAAATACTTGTCCTCAAGTACTTGCTTCTGGGAGGCCATCACAGTGAAACTAACTGATGGACAAGCCCAGGCTTGGAGACAAATGTTTGTTAATTTTCCTACTTTATTCTCTCTCATGTAACATCTGTTGTATTTTCCAGTTTACTCTATGCTCAGCTAACACTGCCAACATTAGCTGTTTCCAGACTAATGGAAACTTTCTTCTGAATGAAACAAGTTGCAATACCATCTATTTGAAAATGGAAAATATTTGTAATCTCTACATACAAAGATCTTACCATAAATATAGAAACAAAGCACTGTTTGTGCCCAGACCTCAAATACATCTTTGAAATAGCTGTGAGCTGGAAAAATGTTTGGTAATGTGAAGGAAGATGAGGCCTCTGAACATTTCATTATGAAATGCAAAAGGTTATTATTTTATTTTGCTTTTGAGCTCTTTATTCCCACAGGATGGTCTTTTAAAAAAGGAAATGTGGCAAATGAGAAAAGAAGGCATTTAAGTATAAGCACAACAATTGTTGGCTTGGTCTTATCACATTCCAGACACAGGATTCGAAGGCGAATGGATTCATACCCAAATTCCATTGTAGTCATCAGCAGAAATTTTAGAACTGGGCTCAAGGGCCACTTGTCTACCTCTGTGTGCAGCTGTTAAAGTGCAAGGATCTCTGAGCCTTTGTCCTGATTGTACTTTTAGTTGGTTGATCCTGTTCTGTAACTGGGAGTGGGTCAGGTATTATGGGTGCAACCACAGTGACAGAGATGTCTGTAACCTACTTAAAAGAAGTCTTGTGTAATTTTTCTGACAGGGATTCAGGATCCTACAAATCCGGGGTTTTTTTGTTCTCTAAGCAGCATTTTCAGGCCTCCCGAAATAAGAACAACTAGTGTTTATTCCTTTTCTGCAACTTTCAGCCAGAGTTACACAGAATTTTGTTCAGGATAGAAAACGCTGCTATCTTGAGTTATTTCTCAGATTAACCTACTGTATGGAATAACTGTATAGTTAAGGCAGTTTTGCACATTTAAAAAGAGAACTTCACAAATGAAGCTATAAGTAAATGGACATGTAAAAAGTATTCCAACTTCCTGTAACAAGCTTTAGACAGACCAGATTTAATCATCAAATATTAGGATATTGTGATCTCCCTGCCTTAAAATCAGATTAAGAAATGGAAATGGGTTATTAACTGGATGGTAATTCTGTTTATGTATAACAGAGGGAGCCATGCTTTTCTGTAGCTTTCATGTGGCATTTGCCAGAAAAGTACCAGTAAAAATACCAGCAAAAAATCCTGTTTCATGTTTATTTGCGTATTTATACAGACTATGTAATTGCTAGAAATGGATTCTTTGTAGGAATAATGTATGGCAAGTTATCCATCACTTGATGTCTGGACCCCAGCAGATATTTTGAGAAGTTACAGAACTTCGGTAGTTTCTCTATGCTTGTTTTCATAAGAACATTCACTGGCAGGCCTGTCAAGTGATTGCTGTGTCAATGATCTCTCCAAAGTCTTTCTTATATGTTTTAATTGCCTGAAAATTGCTTTGGTATGATCATTACAGGGATTATATTATAGACAGAAAGTAAGTTAAGTGTTATAAAATAAACCTGGAAAAAATTCACATCCTCTTCCCTAATTTCAGTTGTTTCAGAACTATGTTGACTATTTCAATCAATGCCTGGCTCATCCAAAGTAGAAAATTAGAAATGAATTTGAAAATTAAACTATCAGCATAGCACCACTGAGTTAATTTATACCTCAGAGAATCCATAACGAAGTATTTTAACCTGATTGCACTGCTTGATACACTTTAAATATTAGACTAATATTATTACCATCTACAAAGCATGTGTCCTTCCCATGCTGGGAATATTCCTTAACAAATCTGGGTAATCTTTCCATTGAAATCTCTCTCAGGCAACAGATGGAGAGGGAGTCTCCCTAGCTAATAGCTAATAGGTAAGTGCTGCTCACTGCTGACTTCCACACTCACTGCCTCCCATCAGCCTCCAGGAAACCTGGCTCTTGGAACCTCCTTAGCAATCAGCATGGATAAAGGTACTTCAAGGTATGCAGGAATTAAAAGGAAAAGAAGAAGTGTGTTGGCTTTAGCATTAGCAAAGGAATATTTTCTTAAATTATAATAAGTGAAGGTTTGGTGCTACATAGAGAAAATTGTAGGTAGGGAAAAACCTATAGCCACATCTTTTTAGTGTTTGCTAGGAGTCCATTGTCCTTTGGCATGTATGGAAATGCATAATACTGGAGAATCTGACACTGTATTTCCATTAAAAATTGTGAATTCCCACTGGAATTTGAAACCTTGGAGTGTCTTTAAATAAACAGAAACATCTCTCTTAGGTTGCCATCATGTTCTCTAAGTACCAGTTTACTCTGATTCAAATGCTTTCATAAAGTTACTCTGTTTTGTTACAGAAAACACCACCTGGAAGCAGCTGGAAAGGTGCTGAGCTATGATTACCACTGCTGAGTCCTGCTCTGTAGCCCTGCTGGAAATTGTGTGCACTGATGGACTGCAGTGAAACAGGCTGTTACTGCTGTCACTCTGAGTCAGTCCAGAGATCTCCTCAACACCCAGCCTTCCTACCCTCACCGGAACCCTTTTGCATTCAGATTTTCATGGCAAGATCTCTTATGCCTTTCCTTTCCTGCTTTCAAGTACTTAAATTAGTGAAATCATACAGGCTCCTGTTGTGTGTGCACGTAAACCTTGCTATAAGTTGCAGAGCTGGTTGGGACTGATTTGTACAAGGCCCAGGCTGAAGGTGCCACAGACAGTGCCAGGCAATCCCAGGGCTGCTGTTTGCCCTCTGCCTTTTGCTCTATAGAGCCACGTTTTGTCACTTCTGACACAGTCCTGCCACAAATTTTTTTAAAAATATTTCTCTGATGCAAACTAGAAAAGGTATGGTAGCACTGCTGAAAATCTGGAAAACCTTTCTGTTTGTCTAGGTCATGTGTATGATTTAAATGAAATAATGAGCACTAACAGCTGTAGTGAAAACTTGGGAGAAACTTGCTAATTTCTCAACCAGTTTCTAAATCATCTGCTTGTTTTCCTAAAACAGACAAATACCTCTATCAAAACAGATCCAAAACAATGAATATCCAAGGCTATAATTTACCACAAGCAGGCAAAAATCACTGTTTTCTGAGACTTAAATCTGAAATGAATATTCTGTGTATCGCTATTGAAGCAGGGTGTAGCACAAAGGGAAACAGTCAGGGGAAATGTCTCCTTCATGCAAAAGAAAAGCTCTGTCTGTGCAGGCACCTATAGACAGGTTAAGGGCTAGGGAGGGAGGGGCAAAATACAATAGAGAAAATTGAGATCGTCCTTTTATTTCAATCTTTTAAGAGGCAAGAAGGAGATTTGAATTACCTTTTTTCAACAACTTAAAGAGAAGGTTAAGGTGCTAGAGTATTTGAAAGGTGAAATAACCAATTTTGAGAGAGAGAAAAGCTGAGCAGAAATTGTAATTTATGGAGGTTAGGGATGGAGAAGTTAGGTCAGACAAAATCCTCATGAGAATGTGACTTCTGATAATGAAATCATCACATGAGACACAGGAAACTCAGTGACAGGGATGTTTAAGAAAATCCATCACTGGATATAGATCTGAGGTCCGAAGAATAAGCGCAGAGCAAAGCAGAAGTAGTATTTGTTTATACATTTTTTATATGTATATATTTGTTACTTGGTGATGGCTTTCCTCACTGTGTT
This sequence comes from Petroica traversi, assembly GCA_025920805.1. Lineage (NCBI taxonomy): Eukaryota > Metazoa > Chordata > Aves > Passeriformes > Petroicidae > Petroica > Petroica traversi. The sequence continues at coordinate 18,542,366 of JAHLSL010000008.1, read as the reverse complement.
TTTTTGATGCTTTTCCTGATCATACAGAATGTTTAAACAACTACAACTGGCTAACTAGACTTGTTTATTGAAATAAATTATTCTAGTTCTGACAGTGAAAAAGTCTGCCTTAGATTAAGGCCAAACCCCAGAATCTGTGTATCTATGTAAATTTGGATTATTGCTATGCATTGCTGCTTTGCTGATGGCCAAATCAGCACAGTGACCACCATATTGTTCTGTATTCAAAGTCGGCCTTTAATACAATTTCATGTCACAGAAGCAGGTTTAGAACAATTAGATTAAATCCAACTACATTTCAATAACACAATCTTCTTTCTTCTCCACCTGTCTTTCTACCCTCTCTCACCATTTCCCCCTAATCTCTCAAGAATAGCCGTAGTCACAGGCACACATTTATTTTAAGATTTGTGTAGCTGTACTTTTGAAATAGATACTCATCCATTGTGAACTGGCACAAATGCATTGAAGTTACATTGAATTCATACAAATTGTTCTCTGTCCTTTCCTCTCACATCTGAAAGCACAAGAAGTCCTAGTCCAGATGCACATCATAGCTGTAGATGTGTAAACTAGGATTTCTTTTTTTTTTTTTAGTAAGCAAGAAAAGCAGAATGAAGAGCAGGATCAAAATACTATGTAAAGACAGATTTTGATAGATTAATTCCTTAAGAGCAGTATGCAGCCTAGATAGATTTTAAGAACTTGTTACCTTACCTTTTTTGTTGTTGATGTTCAGAAACCAAAGTGTGAGACTCCATTTTGATGTCACATTTATCACCACCACTTTGCTATTGCCAACAAGGTAGAGGACTGGAAGCAGCAGAGTCTGAGATTATAAATCCTTTTGATGCTGTGTTACCGTGCTGTCTTCATGCACCTATCTATCCAGGTGAAGTCTTTTTTGAGGCTAAGAGAAACAGATGGAAACAGATATTTTAGAAATGTCCATGGTAGCTAAGAAATACTTGTTAAAGACTTTTCCTTTGATAAATCAGTTATTGAAGGGACCAACTTGTGTTGTGTGTCAGTTACAATCTAGTAAATTTTTAACCTGCTAACTAAGAGACCTGGAGCTGTGTGATTTATAATTGGGTGTAGCCCTCACTTTGGCATTTATTGTGGCCCTTTGTTCTGGACATATCCTGACTAAATTAGCGGGTGAGGTAAAGACTGTGATTTACTGTAACTTCTAAATAGATAAAAATGCTGGGCTGGTGCTAAAGGTTCTTCTTCTTTTTTTTTTTTTTTTTAAACTATAAACTTTCATATGATGAGCTGTTTTTAAAAAACTGTATCTTGACAGTACTCAGGAAAAATACACAGCAAATACATTCTAAAATGAAACTTTTGTGATCAGGAATGCTGAATTTTCTTAGACATACAATGAGAATGCTTATTGGATATGCAATCAATATATGTTTTGTTTCAAGAAAAATTGTTATGAAAGCAATAATTCATGGCACCTGTTGGATTTTCCTCTGTCAGGTCTCAGACACTTCGATTTATCCATTTAGTCGCTCGTAAAGAATGAGAGGAAATGTGGCTCTGTTTTTGACAGGATTCTCTCTGAGCTGTATCTCAGACTCTGCAGGATTCAACATAACAGAGAATATCTCCATCAAATCTGCAGAGGATTTAGCCAAAGGAACATTCATTTTGAACTATTCAAGCTGTATACGAGACATATTGATTAATCTTGAAAAGCCGCTTCCCTAAACAGATATGTCAGGAACAAAAAGCTGAGGAAGCAGGGAGATTGTGAACAGGTCAGAAATGGGAGGGGCCATTGCCCTTTGCAGTGGAGGTTTCAGGGACTCTGAACTATAACAGAAAGACACAGTCTTTTAAATTCTTTCCATGCTGGCAGTTTGGGATCTCTTTGTCATGTGGAAATAGCCAAAGGCCAGCTGGGATATTGTTATATGTTTTGTAATATGAGTAAAAGTAGGTTGGCCCAGGCTTTGGCTAGCACAGGCACTGGCTGTGTGGCAATCTGTGACCAAGTCCACACGACCTGGCTGATCCCAGCTGTGTTCTGCCAGCAGAGTGCCCCAGTTCCCAGAGGTGACTCCTGCTGGCTGAGGTGACCAGCCAGAAACAAGGTCTGCACCTTGCTGATGGGGAGATCTACTGGCCTTCGAGACTCACTAGTTACAGAGTTTTGGCCTCTACCAGCAGAGACTGAAGGCTGGTGAACTGTCATGGTACCACCTCTTAGCTTTCCTTCTTGACTTCTTCCTGTCTTTTGGGTAGGTAAACATAAAACAAGTGAAAAATATAGTTTTGTAGCTGTCCTTTCTTCACTTGGCCAGGTAGAACTCCTACAAATCCATTTATTCTCTTGTCTGTGCACTAGTTACTTTTCATCAGGAAAAGTTAAGAAAAATATGTTAAATACTAGGAAGGAAATAATTTTGAAGATTAAAAGATTAATCTGTAACTGCATTGATTTGAGTATCAACTCCTTTATTCGAGCTTTGCATCTGTAGATTGCACAGGAACTCAAATGCTGTAACTGTGCAGGTATTTCCTCTAGAAGGAGTTGTGTGCATTGAAGCCCTGCCGGCTGTCAGCGCTGGGAGTGCGCGATCCTGCGCGGCTCCCCGGGCTCAGGCGCGCCCAGCTCTCCCTCTGGCGGCCGCTGCCGCTCCCGGCATCGCATCTTCGCAATATTTCTGTGTTTCTCTCTGGAATTGGTTTATTTCGTGATTTCTAAGAATATAAAGACTTACTGTGTGCCATGTTCAAATGTTAGAAAGATTTAATTCTGATCTACTGTAAATGGTTTGGTAAAATTGGAGTAAAACAATGCTATTGATATTAAAACCAGGATGAGAATGTAATGAACTTTCACAAATATTGAGAAAAGACTGAGCAAAGTGGATATGGCCTGCCAGACCTTGGTAAGAAAACTTACCTTCATAACACAAATGTTTTTTGTTTATTTGTGAAAGCATTATCTGTGTCGATGGGATACATCAGGCAGGATCTGGCAGTCAGAGCTCTACAATCAAAATTGTGCACACATGTACATTAAAGACCACTGACCACTTAGTCTTTACGTTATACTGAGACTTTGGTCTTGATATAGTAGTGCCTGTAGCTTGAAATTAATATTATTTGTTGGACTACAGGAATTTTGTTTGCCTGAAGAGGTGATTTTTGTTCCCAAACGGCTACACAGTGTTATAGATATCATGATACTTTCTTGATTACATTTTTTTTTTTACTTTTGCTACTATTGAATTTTACCCCAAAAATGCTTCAAAGCAAAAGAACATCTTTCCCCCCTCCATTATGGTATCATCTTTTTTCAAGTATCATCAACAGTTGCTCAGTTTAACCAGAACAGAAAACAGCTGAACAGCTCAGGGCAGCTAATGGATTTATGCTACATTATTTTTTGTTCTACTGGCCAGGCCTGAGAGGCAGAAGCAAAGTGTGTGAAGTCTCAATTTTGTATGTCGTTTTCATGAAGTGCCACCTAAACCTATCAAGAGCTGTACTTATTTAGACTTTCTTAAAACTGGGTAAAAATGTTGAAATGTTGAAATGCATGTTCACAGCTTGACTCAAAGTTTCTACAGATTTGCAAACATTGCCTGTGGACACTAAGAACTGAGCAACTGCAGTATATAAAAAGTGTGTTTCATTTGGCACCAGATCACTATTGACATCTTTGAAATTCCTTATTTAGAAATAAATTCTTAAGTGTGTAGTAAACATTTTCAGACAAACATACAATTGCTATTGTCTTCTAGCCTCTCACAGAGCTCTGAGAATAGACTGTTTTGGAGTTTTGTAACTATATTTAATTTCTGACTGAATAAAAAGAATTTTATTTCTACTGAGGCATGCCAAAATACCTTTGGTTAATTTTGTGGGATTAGATAAAAGCTGAAAGTGTCTTAAGCCTTTAAAACACCCCGATCTTTTTTCTGTCACCTGAATGGCATTGGAGAAACATCCAAGACACTAGAGGAGACACTGCACAGTGGTTATCTTTGTGGTTTATGCTGCTAGATGCTCTCATTTGATTGAAATGTAAAAGCAATTTTTACTCTTAAAGGGAGTAAAATTACCTCAAATTGCATCCTTCCATGATCTTTGATTTTTTTAAAAAATTGCCTGCCTGTCTGTTTGGCTTTTACATAGCATCACTTTGGAAGATGCATCCTGATTACACTTTTCAGGGGTGCATCTCTGAGCATAGAACAAAATATTTTTGCCCTCTGTATATTGTGCTATTAGGATCTCATGCAGAAGTATTTATGCATCTAGATTAGTAGTTTGACTCAGATCAGGAATGTGCTTCTGAAGCTAATCTGCTTGTCCCTGGTAAATGTGCTATGATCCATATCATGGAGGAGTCTTGGGGTGCTTCATTGGACCTCTTTCAGATTAAACTGAAAGGACAATGTTTTTCAAGAGCATTTCAGCACTCACTGACTGCATTCAATCCCTAGTGGGACCAGATTTGTACTTTTTTGAGATAAACCCTAATGAAATATGCATGGTAGCATGTCAGGTCATCAGCACCACAACTCTGTGTCTGGTGAACCTCAGTACTTGATGTGTACATGGCCTCTGGCTTGCTGCTATGGTTCTTTTCAGCAGAGGTAGTCTCTGACTCTTTAGCCTTGAAAGTACTTGTGGAAATGTCTCTTAACAATTATTCTTCTGTGGGGCCACACATCCAATTGCACTTCTCTTTATTAGGAGGGAAGAAGGAAGGAAATCAATTCTTTGCCAGAGCCCAGTCTGAGATGTTACTGTATACATGTCAGATTGTTCAGTGCTGAGGTTCTGCTTTGCCTTAACTGGAGAAGCTGTGTTTGGGTTCAAATTATCCCCAGAATCAGAGTATTCCCAAGTACTCTCTGGAGATTAACTTCAGGTTTGCCTCATCGACAAAAGTAGCGGTGGGGAAAGAGACACAACGGGAGGTTTGTGTGATAACAACAGGCCAGTGACGAAATAGATCATCCTCTCTTATGGCATATAAATAACCAGTTCTGGGACAGCTTTCCACTTCCATATTCTTTCTTTCCTCTCCAGGAGCCTTCTCCAAAACAGAAGTAATAGAGGCTGAACTTCAGCTATCATGTTTTTTCATGTGGTATGTTTTTGATAAAGCTTGACTCTAGTGAGACTAAAAGAAAAGTACATTTCAATAATGAACTAATGCAGTCCCAGTGGAATGCTTCTGGACTGACAGGGACTTAACGGCAGGGCAGTGTAGCAAATTTCTGCATTTTAGTGAGATAAACAAAATGCTGACCTCTATATGATACTATTAATAGGCTGAACTTGGTTAAATTAGAATAGAAGCCATTTGCAGACTGAGGTGGGTATGCTGTGGAAAACACTAAGTCATACTCCAGTGACATAGCAAAGATTTTTAGGTATAAATCATAGCTACACATTAGGAAATCGAATTGTTAATGCTTCCCCAAGTCTGGTTTTGTTGTGGGTATTTTGTGTTTCTGTGTTTGTTTGTTGGTTGTTTTTTCTGTTTGATCCTGCCAGTCTATCCTGTGTGCTGTCCATGTGTCCCTCCTGATTTCCCAACTTCTCCCCCACCTTTTTTTCCTGCTCTGTGGCAGTTCTCTGTAGATTGCAATGAACTCTGGAATAAAAGTGCATAAAAGTTAAATCTGAATAGGCTTAGATCAAATATCCTCATTAAACAGAAAGACCTGGTGCCTATTGGACAGTTCAGAGAAGGTTGGAGTTTATCCTGATTTTCTAAATTTTGTCATGATTTAGCACTTGTAGTTTTAAAGTATGTTTGAAGGTAGCACTCATTAATATATCTGAGGTCAATGAATCTCTAGCACATAAGAAAAGGAAGTGATAAGAAAATTATCCTTGTTAAGATTTTAGGTTATTATTCTATAGAATTAGAATAATCTGTGGCAGAATTATTCTCTAGTTACAACTTCAGTCCAAGCAAATTAACTGAGCTCAAAAAATATTTAATGTGCTTCAGATTTAAAACACGCTAGTAACTTTTGTTTCTCATTGGAGCTCTTAAGAAGAAAGTAAGCTTCACAGAGATGCTATTGTAGCAGTGTATTATTAACTGTGCTTTGCAGTCAAATGAAGCTTTGAAGAATTTGGAATAAAACTGAGCTGTCTTAATGAAAGAACATTTAAAATATGTATTATTTGCCAGCCTAATAGTTGCTTCAAAATTTTGCTTTAAAAGCATTTAAAGTTCGAAACAATTGTGAAGGATGTCATAAACAAAAATATTAATGAAATGTGCTGACCTCCAGTATATGTTCCCACATATAAATATCAGGGCTCTTTAATTGACAGCTATTAAATATTGTGGTTATAATGGCTGAGTTAGCAGTCTCAGCTGCTGGCTGGCATTCAATATTGCCCATGTTTTTCTCTCTTAGCTATAAAAATAGGGGTGGGGGGAGGGAGAGAGCCTTGATCCAGTTTTTACTAGTGGGAAGGTGCTTAAGATGCAAATGGAAAAGTCTCCTATCCCTCTTTCAGTATGTAGAAGTTTATTCATCCTGTCCTTGCCTTCCCCCTGTAAAAAGAAATTTATTATTTGAGACTGAGCTGTGCAGATTTCTGTGCTTCTCAGTGGTTGTGCTACAATACAAAGATCATAGATCTCATTCTCCTGTAAGAACACCTCTTTCTTTCTGCAGCAGAAACTCATTAATTTTAATATACACCGGTGAAGAAGCTGAGTGAGCTTTGAGGTCTCCTTTATAGCAGCATGTTCTGTTGCTTCTGCACCACTGAGTTCATTATTGTTTTATTAATAAAGCAAGGAGGAATACAGTGTATACAGTCCTGATACTGTTTTGCTCAGATATCACAGGGCATCAGCACTCTTCAGAAACACAGAAAGCCTGCTTGAAAATTGAACTTAAACATTCTTTGTTTTGTTTAATTTCTGAGTAAGGAACATGGGGCATATATTTCTATATGGTTTGCTTCTTTATTTTCTTCTTACTCTACAGTTGCACAGATCAAGGCTATGAAAACTGGTTGTGTAAGAAATAAATACAATGTTATATAGGCCAAATATAGGGCTTGTCTGCATTTCTTCTACCAGTATGAAACTGTATGAAAGGTGTTTCCTCAAGTGCTGACTATTAGAGCTACATATTTAATTTCTGTGTTGCTTCATTAGGATATTTACTTCTTTTAAACCTCGGGGGCCTAGTTCCATTTGTGCCAGTTCCCAAGTGGGTCTGAAAGTCTCATCCCAGTTCTGCCAGGATACATAAGGAGATATTAATCCAGTATTCAGAGCAGTGAAGATTTTAAGGGAGGCATGCAGTGGTCCTCAGGACCTGTGTGTGTATTTGTTCAGGTCCAATTCAGCTTTGAATTAAGAAAGGAGGTTTTCTACAGCTGTCCAGACACTTTGTCCCACTTCTGTTCTGCCATTGCAAAAATAAATAAAAAAATAAAGAATCTGTTAGTTCCAGTACACTGTCATTTGAAGTTAGTAATTTGAACTCAGGCAAAATAAATGGTCACTGCTGCATATCCAAATATTAGGCATGTTTTTACCTTGCTCATTAAAGAAGCATCTATTTCAGTTTTGATTCTATAGTTTTTCTCAGGAATTCAATATGGAAATTAAAATCAAGCAGCCATTTTTAATGTTTCTAAGACCAAGTTTCCCATCTTCTTTTCTCTTTTTAGGTTCATCCCTCTTTACAGTCACTATGTAAATATGCCCTTTTTTTTCTGGTTTGTCCCAAGACTTGTTCATTATAATTTATAGGCCTCAAAGCCTCCTTTGTATGCAGTAATTCTCATACCCTGAAGAATGTGTATCACATGCTCCAGCAGAGCCTTATTTAACCTCTCTCTCCTGTTTCAGGAAAAAGAATGAAGGAAAACATATTGGAATGTCTCCCCATGCTGCTGTCTCCTTATGGTGATTGATTAGTGTCCTGTCAGGAACTGCATGCCTTGATTGATGGGTGCTGTGATAGAGGGATGTGCTGTGCTTGCTTGTTTGTTGTTCATGTACCACAGAAATGTTCTTTGTAGCATCCTTCTGTTTTGCACTTGGAACTGGGGTCAAGCTTGGGCAGCAGAGAGGCAACCTTGCTCTACTGCCCTTGTTACCTACAGAACAGACTGGGGGAATCCTTTAACAGGAAGACAAAGCAGCTGAGCATGTTTTTCTAGGCAGACTTTTCCCTGGCATGCAGGGGCAGAGGGCTCTGTGAAGATCAGAGGAGACAAAAAGCCAAGCCTTGGAAACACTCAAGGAAAAGCCTTTCCTCAGAACCCAGAATGGGATGCTGCAGTCTAAAGATGAAGCAAAGTTTATTGCATGTATTGTTCTTCCCCATGTCTGCATTAGTGCCAGTGCTTTCACGGTTCCCTCAGAGTTTTACCTGCCATCAGAAATCCAGAATTTAGCCAGATGAATGTTTCTGAATCTTTACACAGTACTTTCATTGACAGACCTATGAGGAGATGAAGGTTTGATGTCTTAGAAGCAGTGTGGCCTTGGATCTGTGTAAGCTGACTGGAAAGTTTGTGTCATCTTTATCATTGCCCCATGAGACAGAAGATAATGTTTGCCTGGGAGTAAGTAAACAATCTGTTTATATTTAAGTAAATCACTGGGAGAGTTGGTAGTACCCTTTTACTTAGGAGGAGAGGTGTTCTCCATGACCAAATGCCTGCATTCCCTGAGTTAGGAGGGCATAGTCAAGATGCTGGTGGCTGGCATGCTAGAAGTAACTGGCTTCCTATCAAGAAATCTCTGCTAGGTGGTTGAAGAGATTCAGAATCAGAATAGTATATTAGAGTATGGACAGACACATAAATTAATATCCTCCCACCCTTTCCAGTGCTCAGTTAGGCAAAGGCAGCTGGATACCTGGCCCAGAGTCTGGGTAAATATTCTGGCAGTGGCAGCTGCAGAGAGATGAGTGCTGCTTGAGAAAAGGTAAATTTTTACTGTGAAAGATCATAATGAAAAGTGTTGAAGATTCATACTCATAGAGAAATTCAGGCCTGGAGATAACTGAGATTTAGAAAATGTCAGGCTTTATGAAAAGAGCCAGATGATGGCAGCATAGAATGCAAGAGAAAACTGGGAAAATTCTTGGGTTAAATAGCAAGAGACCTGCCCTTGAAAACTGAGTCAGGGATCAACCTTTTCATCTAATCCTCCACTTCAGCAATGGCTTTTGAAATATAGGTTTACAGTTCTGGAAAAAAGAAAATAAAACAGTGATTTTTTTTTCTATGTAATAGTGTTGATCTTTCAAAAGCTAAGCAATAAATCAGCTCAGAAATCTTTTCTATGTGGCATCAGAGAAAACAGTTCTGCTTCACCCTTTCAGACCCTGAAGTTTTGTATTCTGTCCTCAGCTGCATAAATTCGTCTAGCAAGTCCTACTCTCCACTTTCTTAATTTCTTGTCGTCGAGACTTAATCTATAGCTACTGAAGCCTCTAGATATAATAGGAAACATAAACCATGTTGTTTTTTCAAGGGGGAAACTGAACAACACATATCTGAATCAAAGGTTGACTTGGGCATCTAAGAAGCTAATGTCTTTTTTTGTTGTGTGACAGAAAAATCTCTGTGGCAAAATATCATCCTGTTTCTTCCTGGAGTACTGTTTAGTGGTAGTGGCAAAGGACAAGTTGATCACTGGGCAGGGACTGGTTTCTCCACATCTAGTGGTCATGAAAGATGGGAGTTGGGTTTTTAGCTCTTCAGAATTGCATCTGCAGAAATATCCATGCAGTCCTGGGAAAGCAAGCATGTGGCAGAGCACTTCCAGGACAGCACTGTTATGAGATAGGAAGTGAAAATAGTGAAACAACACAAAGTCCCACCACATTCACAGCTGCTGTGAATATGACTCACATCTATGTTGATACAATTAAGATGTGACAGTGCACCTCTGTTTGTGCGTAATTCTCAATTTTGGTTGAAGTTCCACAAGTCAACCCTCTCCAGAGGTTTTATTTAAATGTTTATTGAAAATGTTCTCCTCACAAGCTTATGGAAGTAGTTTCCTGGATAAGCAAAAGATAAATGGCTGTGATGCACTTAAACATTGACTGATTTTTTGACAACAGAGACCACTGAATTAATGCATGTTACATCTGCAGGCTCCTCAGTCTCCTTGAGGTTTAATTAGAAATTTCAAGGACATGAGTACTTTACAATGCTGAACACTTACAGAAAGAAGAGTTGCTGCAAAGAGGAATGGAGACTGTAGCAGTTTCTGGGTGGAATGAGAGTGAAATAAGCTTTAAGTTCAACTGATTTCTGGAATGGCAAACTCTCAGTGCTGCTGTGACAAGCTCTGGCTCTACAGATCTCAGTTACTGTACCTTTGACCCTTGTTTCTAAGCAGAACTGCCTCTTTTGCCTGCACTTACCTCTGCCTCCTATAAAGGAGATAATCTTCTGTAGAGAGCAAGGATTGTCAAGCCCTGTTCCACTGGGCTACTTTGAAAAGCACTAAAAACAATAATACTTATCCTTGTATTTGTGGAAACCCATCCTTGAGATTGCACTCATTGTGAATTTCTACCCCAGCACTTGCAAAGACAAGACTCTTGCTTTTTCTGGTTCTATAAGTTGTGATAGTAAATAAAGGCATTGGAGCTAGGAAAAAAAAAAAGAGGATGTTTCCTTGTGAAACCTTCCCAGGACAGCTCCATATTATGGCAAGAGAGCATGCTTCAGAAGAAAGCTGACTCTCATTTCTGTCCCTCAGATATCTTACAAATAATAGGGGTCTGATGGGTTGCTCTGGCTGTTAAAATCAAATTCAAACCATCCAGAAGCACCAGTAAGGAATTTCTCGAATTCCCATATACAGAGAAGCAACACACTTCTAGATTATGTGGAATAAAACATGAAGGAGAAAACAATGAAGAAAAACAAAGAAGAAACAAGGTACCTGCTGCTCCTTACTGCCCAATGCCAACTAAAATCCTTGCCAAGAGAGACAAATTGCTTAATATCCATACAGGGCTTTGAAGATCTAAAGTACAGTAAATGTTATTATTATTGCTTTTACTACAGCTAAGATTGCTCTTCTAAATAGATATACTGAGTTTGATCTTTAAAACATTGTATTAAAAAAGGTCTGTGTGAAATTTTTCTGAAACGGAATGAATGATACGGTACATTTATCAACACAGTAATAAAGCATTTGCAATTAGACCCTCTGCTTTAGATGAGCTTGGAGGAAAGGAATTTCTGAGTCAGCATGTGTGCCATTAAACATATTTAAGGGTAGTTTAATAATAGTCTTTTCACATCCTTTTAGTGCATTTGACTATACAATAAAAAAAGGAAAATTGCTCCTGGGGATAGGAGCACACTGTGTTCATGTTATTCTACACCTCTGACTGTAAGTACTGCCATCAGGAGGGTGAACAAAGCATGACCATGAAAATGGACATCATAATTGTGGAGTGATACTGCTCGTGCCCATTTTTCAGGAATGCTAAGTGCATGTCAGGACTAAGAACACAGAACCTCCATACATGGCTGGGCTGCTCCCCACCAGAGACCAACAATTCTATTAATGAAATCTTTGGTGTCCTTCCTAACCTATAATTTTCAAGTATTGGTGTGTCTGCAGTACAGTTTCTCTCTGCAGTTTTTCCTTTCAAGTGAACAGGAATTTCTGAGCAATGGATGTTGTCACAGTCAATTTTAAGAGTTTGAACAGCTTCAAGAAAACCCTTTACTCCTAATTAGTGGCTAGTTTAATATACATAGGTTTTGAAGCTGTCACATGGCCATGCTAAAAATCATTGCACTCTTGGTTAAAAAACACTGCAATGCTGGAATCAGGAGAAGACCTGCTGGTCATTTACTGTGGAATCAGTTACATTTATCTTTTCTGGGATAGAAAGGACCACTGTGGCTGGCTCATGAGGATAAATGTGGCATTAACACTGCTGTGACTTTGTGTGACCTGGCCTGGATTCTGTGAGTGGGCAGAAGTTCTTAGAAAATCAAAAGATAGGACCTGGAAGCTGAATTTTCTGGATTCTTTGAAAATTCTTGTTTCAAAAATATCTTTACATAAAGCTATGTTTCCAGTTTCATTTTAAGTGCAGTGATTGATTTTGTAGTAAGTTCTTCTGGGAGCTCTATAAATATGCAACATAAATCATGTTGTATGTCTACTTAATATTGATTTGATTTGTTGATCAGAATTTAGAATTGCCTTCTTACAGCAGATAAATATAATATGAATATATCTACAGCACATTAGACAGATTTGGGGCTAAACAAGGTTCAACCTGGAAGTAAGGCTGGAAGAAGATAACATTTTCAAATAATAAACCTCACTAAAGGATTATACATAGTTTGAAAATTATGACTGTTTTCTTTGCTGACCCTGATGCATATTGCAAGCTATCATATTTTCTATCTCCTACTGTTCATCTTTCCCAAGATGGATAGAAAGAAAATTGTATTGTCTTTGAAACAATTATTTTTTCTTGATTATTTTTCAGTAGTGACAATCGTGACAGCATTGGAAAATGTCCAGAGCCTCCCAAGCTCTTTCTTTTAAAAATTACAAAAAATAGTATAACTTTTCTTGGTCACATTACCTTCTGGGACATAAAAATAAGATGAGGTATACCCATTTACTGTGAATATGTGCAGTGAATGTCTGCAAAACTGAAATGAATTTATCCACTTAGTATTCTGTTCTACTTTCAATGTCTGTATTTGAAGATCACTTTATCAGAGTTGCATTTATCAAAAGGAATGAACTACTTTTCATAAATTATTACTTCACATCTAGAATGAAACTGTGCAGACTGAAACTGATTTGTAAATACAACTTGTTCACCTGTGCCCCTCTCACAATTTCAATTTGCTATGACTTTATTTTTCACAACTAATTAGAAATTGTTTCATACCATTACTGTTATTACTGTGTGCTATTATGTATTTCCAAGTTGTACCCCAAAGGTATTTGTATTTCAGTTCTGAGTGAAATTCTTCCTGCACAGTAGGTGATTTGCAGTGTCCTTTGTAATATTTGTTGATAAAAGGTGCTACGTAAATTATCTTTACTACCATATGGCCTCTTCATGTTCCCAATTCAAATCCACTGGGAAAAATCTCTCAGCAACATCAACAGAAGCACATCTGGTCCACACACAGCCTATGACAGAGTATTCTTTTGGTTTGATTAGTCCTTCTATGCAAGTTCAAACGTATTAGGCATAAAAAGCTTCTCAAAAATGAAACCCACTCTACAATGTGTTTGAGATGTGCCAAATGCTGTTCTCAGTAGAGACCAGCATTACAGGTTTTAAAGGCACTTGGTCAGAGGGAAAATCGCTTGTAAGGGCACAGTTTACAAACCATCTGGACTTTCAGGTCAGCAGTTTGCTGCAGAAATGCTCCAGACATTGCATACTAGGAGACAACATACTAGATTTTACTAAGTTCTCATTTTCCCCTGCTGCTGATGTCTGGTGCACTGATACAAAAGTAAGTGATGATTGTTGGTACAGTTATGTTCTGGGATGCTTGCAGATGAGGGAAACAAGTACTTACCCATGGGATATGCTGATTATCATGCCTGCAATGCAGGCAGAGTTTTCTTCTACTGCTTACAGAAAAGCATGCCAAATTTGTGTCAGTGAATCTTCCCATTGCAGCCTCTTGCAATCTGAAAACATTTTCAGATAAAAATGACAATGCCAGTGAGAATGAACCTTGACAGCAGGATAATGAAATGTGTGGGAGGGAACACTCAATCTGCAGACTTTGAAGGAAAATTTTATTCCACCTCCAGTCCTGCAAGATGTGGTATTGGACCAAGGACTTTCAGTACAAGTGGCAACAGCATCCAGTGTAATTCATGCACAGTGCGAATAATCCCTTCTGGTGCAATATTAATACTCCAGGGTTTTCTCCATCTGTTGTCACGTATGTGTACCTCTTTGAGGCAGGAAGTGACTTTATTGTTTCATGCATTAACTTGTGCCTAGCACAGTCAGCCACTCTTTGGGGGATAAAATCACTACTGTAGTACAAATATATTTTTTTTCTCTTGAAGAAGTTACAGGAACGAAGGAATGATATACCCCAAGGCAGAAGAGTTGGACTTGATGGACCATTCCAACTGAGCATATTCTGTGATTCTGTATAAACTACTTCTGAAAAATAGGTGTTTTTTTGTAACTGAATGCAAGTGTAAAAGTTACCTCATTACTTTGCTTTAATGAAGGTCCATGCAATATAACTTGTATAAATCTACTGACAAATGTACCAGAGCAGCGGAAGAGACTTTCAGTAGTGGTAGGAAGATAAAGCCAATAATAATGGTATATGTAGTGAAGGTAGGAAAAGGAAACTGGGCTTCCTGATAGCTCTGGGGGGATATGCCACACATGATTTATAAAGCGTGGTTTCTCCTATAAAACCCAGGCAAAAACTCCTTAACCAGTTCTTTAACCCTGAGCACTAAGAAGCTGGACTGCAATTCCTCAGCCTTGTAATCCTGCTGCAGTAAAGAAGGCAACACTCATTATTATATTGTTGTGGGTTTATAGTGTTTCAGGTGAAATTTTTGTAAGTTAGAGGTATTAATGATTAAAGGAACCATGAAAAGGGTGATGAACTTCAAATGGCTACAAGTAAAAAATGGATTCTTGTTGGTTTTGAAGAAATTCTGTGGTTTTCTAAATATAAAATTAGAGGATTTAATGGCACTTTATACACCATATGTGTTAACCATATTAAAAATCTAGCAAAGATTAAAATGTAGTTACACAAAAAGAGGGGTTTATCTCTATTCAGCAACTTCTAGAAGAAAATTTGATCCAAGACTCCCTTTTTTCCTCCCTCTTAGTATACTGAGTACCCTCGACAATTAATTCTAAGCTCTTATCTTTTAAGTTTATGAATAAGTCACAGACTTATTAGGTTAGACTCCTGTTTGCATATTCACTCATCCTTTATAGTCCTACTGACCTGCACTTTCTCAAGTGAGCTGTGAGCATTTTTCCAGCAGTGTGTGCTGGAAAAGCAGAGGAAAGGAACATCCAGCTTGTTTGCTGCTCTGTTGAAGTATATTTGTGTTTTGTTCATCTGAGAGGAGAATTTTGCTCATCAGAGAAGCTATGTGTTTGTGTCTTTTGGGTGATGAACAAGTGTTTAAAATATATCCCATTAAAATAATCCGTTCTGGGATAAAAGTGCTTTTGCAAAGAGAGACTGCTCAAAGGAGATAGGAAATTGGAAAATGGACATTTCTTCCAGGAAAACATTCAAGTGATTTTTGTCTTTTAAGATTTTTTTTTCATCCCGATTTAAGGTAAAAAGCCAAGAGTTCACAGTCTCTTTTGGTAAAATCTATGTTTTAGGAGAACCAGGATGGAAATTTTGGTGCTTCTTTAGCTGCTAACAGGCAATACAGCTGTTGCCTGGGAATAGTTTTATTTCTCAAATTCCATTCATTTCTTTCATGGAAATGCTTTTTAGCTGATAATATATTTCTTTCATTGTAATTTTGACCAGCTCAAATACTTAGCCAGGCTGGGATGTTAGCAATGTGAGTGAAATATTGCATGACTCATTTCACTGCTGAAAATTCAATTTCAACTTGCTTGAAGTGTAAAGGATCACGAAAACTTCAGAAAATTCTTAAAAAAAAAAATAAAAAATAAGCCCTTCGGCGAGTGGGGAAAACCGGCACTTACCACGGAGGAAAACCAGAGAAGTTCTGTCATTTTTTCCCATGACAGAGTCCCGAGAGCGCCCGCACGCTCTGTGCCCGGGCCTGAGCGGCGGCCGCGCTGAGGGGAGGCGGGCCCGGCTCCGCAGCACCCACAGCGGGCAAGGCGGGCCCTCTCTGAGACAGGGGAGAAGGCCGCAAAGGTGCGGAGCAGCCAGGAGAAAAGTGTGGGAAACAGCCCTGCGAGCCCCGAGCTCGGGCAGGAGGGGAGGAGGAGCAGGCAGTCCAGGCCCCGGAGCGAGATCCATTAATTGCTCGGGAGCTCCATGAACTGCACGGAAGCTCCATGAATTGCACGGGATCTCCACGACGCAGCCAGCGGGAGCCCTCAAGGCTCTCCGATGAGGTGATGCAAATGTCTTTCTAGCGCTTGCTTGTTGCAAGCCGTGACAAAAAAATATCTCAGGCGTGGGAGAGCACATGCCTTTCTGAAGGAAATAACGTGTATTCTTGCCCGAGGCTTTTAATACATGTGTTTGTATTTTAAATCTTCCGAAACAAACAAAAAAAGTGTGGTTGCCTAGAGGACAGAAAATATACAAGTATTAATAATATTTCATTATTGTACTGGGTCATTCACTTTTTGGTCGTAATTCTTAAAGCACTTGGAGTCTGATGAGATAATCGACTTGATCATCCCCACAAAGCATTGCCACAAAATCTCTGCAGGAAGTTTTTCCAGAAGGTGAAGTCGCTGCCAGACAGGTACAGGGAGTGAGAGCCCAGCCACAGACCTGCGGTGAATCACAAAGCAGCGCCCAGTGCTGGGAAGTGTTTTCCTTAGTTACAGTTTCTGGTCATAGCCCTCAGCCTCCTCTTACTCTGTTTGCCTTTCCAAAGGCAGTGTGATATTTAATTACCTACAGTTTGTTTATTTTTATAGTGAAAACAGGTATTTGCAATTTACTTGATACAATATGTTAGATCTGATACAGCCTAAAAGAATGTAGATGCAAATGGTTTTTTAAAATTTCCACCTGAAGCTCCTGTAGAATTTAACAGGCTGGGCCCTGAGGGGTTCTTTATGCAACCAAGAGGTGGGACAGACCTGTGCTAACTCTGGTTCACTTCTGGAAGGTTGTTCCAACTTCCCAGGTTGTTTGCCATTAGATAGGCTTTGACAGTCTGCCTCTCCCCTGATCATGTCAAGTAAACTACTTACGGAGTAGATGGCCATCCAAACAACTTTTAAGCATGGTAGTGTGTTCAAAATATCACAAAAAAAGAGACACTTTCTCACCTTGCAAAGCTTCCTACTTATTTCCTGTGTGCAGTTACAATATTAAAGTCAGTGTTATTTTTCACTGAGGATATGCTGTTTGACATAAACAGGGATTGTAGAATCAGATCCTCATCTGAATTATTGAGAATATTAATTGTATAAATCAGGGACTAAAACAATTACAGTCACAAAATCCTTACTGTTTTTCAATGTAAAAAGAGGTTTGTTTTTTTTTTAATTAGACTTTACACCTCTTACTTATACCCTTGACAGTTTAACTGAACTTATCCAAACTGAGATCTCATCAGATTTTAATTGTCTGGTTAGAGCATAATTAAGATAAGCCATCAAAACTCCCTAAAAACACAATCCTTTGTACCCCAGTGCTTGGAGTTCATAAAGACATGTAGTCCCTAAATGTTTTGGCCCAAATTAATCTGAATTAGATGCTGAAGTAGAGGTTGTGCTGTGCTGTGGTAATATATGGTCATAAGAAATTGTTCTTTAAACATTTTTGTTTTAGACTGCAGCTGGCAGTTCATCTTCATCTACATCCTAACATTTCTTTCTGGGTTTTTGATCAGTCAGGGCCATTATGTAGTTCTGTGTCACATAACCCGAGGCACTTTCACACGCCTTTGCAGGGTAGACCAATTTGATTGCAACTTGTAAATTCTCCGCTTAGGCAAACTGTTATGTAACTGCAGGAAGATGTTCAATCTCCCTTTGCCCTAAGCCGTCACACATGGCTGGATCCTTGGTGACTGCAAAACAGTTACTGAAGGCAGTGGAAATTGTGATGCTCTACCAGCTGAGAACCCAGGCTAAAATATATGTGGAAATCATAAAACCTCTGCTATGGTTTCTGATAGTTTCTGCTACTTTGATGTTTTGTTTGATATGCCTTTACAGTAACTTCTATTTTGTATTATCTGGGGGCAAACAGGATTGAGCTTTTCTATCAGCTTGTATATATAGATACATGTTCAAAAATAACTCTTACTCTCTGCAGTAGGAAAGCAAGGAAAAGTGTAAGAATCCCTTTTTTTTTTTTTGGTAGATGTATCTAAGGAAAGTGGGGTGGACAGGGCTGTTGCTGCTGCTGAGACTGATCTGGTTTATCAGGTTGCCGGTGGAGGCTCCTGGAGCATGGGGTTTCAGTGTACCCAGTGTCACACCCTAACCAAACATTGTCACCTCAAAGGCCCAGGTGTGCTCAGAGAGAGCAGTGCTGCTGTTTTCACTGTCTGTGCAGTGAACTGAGTGGGGCTGAAGAATTTTTCTCACCTCCACTCCAGCTCTGGTGTAGACCAGAGCAGAATGTGCTGCCTACAGCCATTAGTGTCTATAGCACCTGGAGTCTGGGACAACAGACTTCTCAAAGGCCAGTGGGTGACCTGGCTGCCTGAAGGAGTTTAAGAGTACACTGAAGTGTTTTGAGCTTGAATGTGATGAAGGAATTGAGGTTGCAATACAGGTGTGTCAAAAATTATCTGAACATGGCTGAATGTGCTGAAGAGGTTAAAATTAATTTACTGGCACTGGTAGTATCTTATTTTGCATCTCTATCATACATTGAGAATAGAATTGCAGCAGTAAAATGGATAGCAAGTGTTAACACTTTTAATGCCTTTGATTCTGCTTTTTTCTTCCCACCTGTTAGATCCAAAAGTATTTTTTTGACTTCTGAGCTGTAACCGACTGCAGGTCTGGGTTAACATTTTGCTGATCCTTCTAGAAATAAAATAAAGGAATTTATGTAATCTTTAAGTAAAGAAACTCTCATGCCACACGTGTTGGTATATCTTGAGTACCTACTAAAATACCATTGAATAATAAGCACTCCATATATATATGTATGTATAAAAGAGTTACTATCCATTTTAATTTAATCAAAGGTATTAAATATCCATCTGGAATAAGAAGGGTATTTATTGTAATGTGAATATTCTGCAGGTGGTTTTTTTTAAGTTTTAGAGAAAGCAATTATTTTATTTAATTATTTGGATGAAACAATTGTATTAATAAATAATAATAACGTTTTATTTCCATTACTATTAAATTAAGTAATTCGTATGTTAATTGACACACATCTTTATCACAAATAGGAATGCAGTGTATTTTGGGGTTGCACTGTAGAAATGTGCCTCTCTGAAATCACCGTACCCATGGTCTGGGCTCCCACCAGGGGGCAGGACGAGACAAAAATTAAGGAGTGTCAAGGGGACAAACCCAACAGCCCTGCTCTTAATCCCCCCCAACTTCCATTTTTGCAAAGGCACAAGCTCTGCAGCTGTATGGCTGTCTAAGTGAAAGCAAGTATTCTGGTTTCTGGCTGGTGGTTTTTTGTTTGTTTTTTTTGGGGTTTTTTTTGTGGTTTTGTTTTGTTTTGTTGGGTTTTTTTTTTAGTTGTTTTGTTGTATTTTTTAAGGGGAATTATGTAAACAATGCTTGGCTTCAGCTTCAGTGAATTTGTACATCACTGCTTCTGAGGTACTGTATGTCCTCAGAAGCAGAGCTCCTATGGTCTATTTACAGAAGCAATGCTTAACTATGTAAAGGTATATAATAAATCTGTGTGTTTCACATCTTGTATAGAAGTTGTGCTTTAAATCCCCTCTGCAGTGTCCTAGCTATAATTTTTCATAAACCAGATTGGAAGATAGACGCTGCACTTCAAGACTGTAGAATTGTACTGTTCTTTGTAAAAACAACGTAGTAGGGGCCTGAGGCTCACGATATGCCCAATTACAGGAGAACTCTGATGTCTTAAGTGTTTCTTGTGTCTAGGAATAATGCAGAAGGCAGCCTACTTTCTAAGATATTGCAGTGACCCACTTGTGCTCTGATGGGAGGAGATCACTGGCTGAAGGCTGTTTAGCCCAATCTTAGCTATGAGGAGCAAAACCCAATGCAAAAACTAGATTTGTTCATGGAAGTGGAAGCCCTTGTAAGGAATGCTGTTCATAATTAATTATAGCCTAATCCCAGATGATTTGCACACTCAGAGCAAGAAGATTGTGAGAGACTTTTAGTAATTACACGAAAAAATTTAATATCTGTAAAATGTGAGAATCATCTGAGACTAGAAACGTGTCATCTAGTTACCAGGCCATTCCAAACCCACAGCTGAGGTGTGAAGCCTGCAGCAGGTACCTGTGGCTTGCTAACATCATGATTTTACATGTATATTACCAGAGGTACAAACTGTGATGCACCAGCAAGTGTGCTGAGAGGAAGTGGGTTTTCATCCCTCATAGCTTTGGCAGTGAAGAAGCAACTTAAAATTAACAACACACTTAGCTTTGCTGAATGAAAGACTGAAGGAATGTGTTTTAGCAGTTATCAGCAAAGCAATGCCCTCCTTGTTTAAGAAAAAGAGATTCTCTTTATGACCTGTAATTAAGGACTCCAATAACTTGAGTACCTCTGGAGTTTCTGTTTTTCATTTAAACTTTATGCTTCAGTGTTGCATTTGGCTTGAGAGAAAAGTTATTCAGGTAGGTCAGCTGTGTCAAACAGGTAGTTAGAATAAATACAAACAGATGTGGAAGGCCTGAATAAGGGGTGTAAATAACCGCATGGAGGCTGATATATACCATTTCTTACCTATCACTTCTGAATTGAAACTGTGAATCTCAGCACTGTGCTCTGCCCTGTCAAACTGCTTTGGGAGGTGGTGGGTTGTACTGACGAAAGTATTTACAGGAAGTGACCACAGTGCAGGAGTCAAGTAGCACCTCTGTCACAATGACACATTTGCGATTAATCTGCCAGTTCTCTTCCAAAGCTGCCAGAGACTTCGAGTATGGTTCTTCCATATATCCTTGGGGTGTTCTTCTCATTTCATAAATCAGAACCATAGGGGGGAAAAAATTAAATCTCCAGAGTCTGAAATGCTTCATAATCTGTACATTTAAATATACACAGACTCACAAAGTCATTCAGGCTGAGTAGGACACAGCATCCAGCCCAACCCACTTCTCAGAGCATAATCTTTACTGAGTTCAAAGTAGGTTCCTCGGGTGTTTGAGATCTCCAAGTCTGGGGACTTCTTGGGCTCCCTGGACAACCCATTCTACTGCTTCCTGTCCTGTCACTGAAACTATTTTACTAATCAAGTCAGAACCTTGCATTTTAGTTCCTGGTAAGAAAAGGCACAAAGAAGTTAAGCAGTATAAATAATGTTAAAAACGTAGGTAGTTCTTGAGTAGTTAAAGTGAAAATTCTGACAGTAGGAGCTGGCATATAAGAACAATCTGAAAAAATAGACACCTTCAGAATACTTTAGATTGAGAACAAGAAATAACTTTTCTAATCTTGAAACACTTTTTCTTGTAACTACTGGTCCTAAAAGCTGGCAAGCGTGCATTTAAAAGGAATCTGTATTTCAGTAGCTATCAGAAGATGTAAATACAAGTATTTCTATGATGATTTAGCTTCTGTCTGATATTTTTCTAAACTTCATTGGATCAAAACATTTTAAGAGAGTCTTGACTTCTCAAGTATTTTTCTATCATTTGTAATACAGAGAGAAGCCTTAAAGGATGATCACAGCTAAGGGTTTATGTAATAGTAGGCTACATTTCCTCAAAGAAATCTTTGCTTTAGAGCAGTGACTTGAGGACGCCTAAGTTGTTATTTTTAATCCTTGTGTTGGTATTACTATGAACTGTATGAATTCTTCCTATGAGAACAAATATATGAAAAAATGTAAGAGATTATATGTCATTTGATGTGTTTTAATGAAAAAAAATCTTACAGTCAGGCCTCAAACCAGACCATACAGGAGGAATATGGAGGGGAAAAGCAGCTTCAAAAATAACTGTTACACAGCTAAGAATAATTATTTAAATTTATTGTTGCATTCAATGACAGTTATTTTTATACTGAATAGAAAAAACCAGAGCAGGGATTACTCTTTCTCCTTAGGTATTTGTGTTTGAGTTTTGATTTGATGCTTTGACAGTTCCTTCCTGCCTTAAGCTACGGGCAGGTTGCACAAGCCCAGTCAAAGGAGAGAAATTCTCTGTTTCTTCCCATACCTGTAGATTGATCTTGGAGTAAAGAGACTCTTAGAATTTGGGACTAGTCTTCTGCAGCTTCAGCAGACAAAGAAAACAACACAGGCTGTACAGTTTGCAGGGAGGGCCTAAAGCCTTGTTATTCCTGTGGCCAGGGGGAGAAAGAGAGAGTACTGCACACCTCCAACATACATGGACTGTCATGAATTGGAGGACCATGAGGGAACAGAATTTGGTAGATCTCCAGATTATCCTTACTAAGTCCCTTGTTGAGCATTACTTTCCAGGGTTTGGAAGTTAGCTGACTCTCTCAGTTTGGGAATTGGCATCGAGGCCTGAAGAGCTGCAGATTTGCACTTGGCAAGACCGCAGTGCATTCCACTGTGTTCAGTTCCTCCCTTTGTGGTCTGATGTGGCTGTGTCTGAGCCCTTCAGCTGTGATTTCACATATATCTGCTTCTTCTCAGCCTCATCAATGTGTACATTACAGTATTCTTCATTAAATACCTCATGGTATTATCATATGCCTTTTCATACCTTATGACTAAGGGAGAATGCTTCCCTTTGTGAAAAAAATGCAATGTGAATGCAATGTATTGTTTCCTTGGGATAAAGGGGAATTCAGGATATAAAAATTATCTATAGATGTGTATATATTACTCCATACATAATTCCTTTGGTTTTTCCCTACTGTTTTATAACTTTAGTGTTACTCGTAACATATTTTATAGAATAAATGTACTTAATATTGGTTTAACTGAGAAAATATAGAGAAAAAATAAAAGACATAAATCCAACAGAAAGACTGTAGATATATTCTTGGCTTGCAGATATCTTCTTCAGTGCTGTTTCCATGGAAATTATTTATAGTGCCTGGAGGGAGTGAAGTGCAGGTCACAGATCCGCAGAGCTACTGAAGGCTTTCAGCCCAGTTAGGCAGCATCTGACAACAACAAATGGGCACATCTTTGAATGGAGCTCTTCTGCTTTCAGAGGAAAATGTAATCTCTTATAAAAATGTGGCTTTGAAAGAAAAATATTAATCTCTATGGCAGTTTGGGGTGAAATTGGAACCAAGAGCTGTCGGTTTTCATAATGAAAACAGCTTCAAACTCGCTTCTTCAATTCCCCCTCCCCTTGCAGCTTGGAGTCATTAAGAGCTTCATCACATTTATTAGAGCATAATTCTAAGTACTATTTCAGATAATCACTGTGTATTCCAGTTTGGTTAATTATTTAACTTCTTGAATATCTACCTGGGATATACTCAAACAGAACACAATAGACAAATCTGGGAAATGTTGTGGATATTGCCAGTCATCAAGGAGCATATTCTGCATTTTATTTACATAAAAATACATTTTATATAAAATATGAAACACACATGGAACTTTTTAATGTATTATATTTATGTATATTGCACATATGTGTATTTTTTTCTTCTCAAAGAGTTACAAAAATACATTATATAACAATTTAAATTATGGGTTTTGGTAGAAATGAATACTTTGTATAAAGATTTTGTAAAGAAGGGTGTACAGATATATGGATTGCAGTTTGAATTGAGTATCACTCTTGTTTTGTCACAATTACTTGGCACTATTGTCTTTAAGAATTTTGAAACCAAAAGAATTTTTTTAGTCTCTTAATTAACTATTTTTTTCTTTTATTAGGTTAGAAATTTGTTTCTTCATCTCTTTCTTCCTAACTTATTAGAGAGCAAAGAATTCTCCCTATACTCTTAAGAGATTAGGATATGTCTAGGCAGACTCTCTGTGAAGCAGATACTGTGTAAACAGCTGAAGTGCAAGGGAGTATGACTAGGCACTGTTTTTTCCATTTTGCTGTAGAAATGCAGGATGTTCAATACAAGAGTAAGTCACTTCAGAATTACTTAATCTATATTCCAAGGAAAAAAAATGCAGGAGGAAGATAGTGAAATGGAATGTCCTGATAATTATTTTTTTAGGATTGTAAATATTGACACTAAGAAAGTTACTATTTCTCATTTGACTTGGCTCTCATTCACCTTTGAACTCCTGTAGACACTCTTATTCAGTGCATTTCCAATAGTTCCTTCAAAATATGAATGACTGAATAATGGTAATACCAGCAAAGAGTTTAAGTAACAACTCTACAGATATAAACCAAATTCACGTTGGTGTAGCCACAAACCCTGAGGTTAAGTCTTGCTTCAAACTATTTTTCAGCTTTATTTTAGTGTCTGAAAGGTTCTGTCTACTGTAATGTGATACAGTTTACTGTAACTTCTTAGCCAAATGAACTGGGAGAGTCAGGAGATAATGAAGGTATTGAAGAACAGCCATGTCTGCTGGTTATATCAAGCAACTTCTGTGATAACCTAAATGAAGAGAGAAGACTCATTATGGCAGATGAAACACAGAATGGGAATGAATGAAAGGGACCACAGTGGGTCCTCTGATCCAACCTCCCTGCTCAAAGTGATCTGGAGCACATGGCACAGGATTGTGACCAGACGATTCTGGAGTAGCTCCAGTCAGGAAGACTCTGCAGCCTCTCTGGTCAGTGTGTTCCAGTCAGCTGCACATGGAGTTCCACCTGAACATGAGGATGAACTTTACTGTGCAGCAGTTTCTGCTCATTGCCTCTTGTCCTGTTGCTCAGCACCACCAAGCAGAGTCTGGTCCATCCTCTGACACCTGCAGATTCTGACAGACATTGATGAGGTCCCCTCTCAGTCATCTCTTCTCAGCTGAACAGCCTCAGCTCCCTCAGCCTTTCCTTGTGAAATGATCCAGTCCCTTTTTTTTGTCTTTGTCAATCTCTACCTGTCTGTCTTGTGCTGAGGAGCCCAGAACTGGGCCCAGCACTCCAGATGTGCCAGTCTGGGGCTGAGTAGAGGGGCAGGATCACCTCCCTCAGCCTGGAGCAATGCTCTTCCTGGCTGACACAGCTTATGTAGTTTGTATTTCTCTCCTCAGCTTCTCAGGAGGAAAACAAAGTATTGCATTTCCGTTTCTGTACCAATGTTGTGACAAGGTCTCTCTACTCCCCTCCCTACTTTGAAATATTTGTTAACTTTAATTTGATAGATAGTCTTCAAATTAGAACAGTGTTTCTAACATGTCAATTAGCTGGGCCACTTGACCACTCAGGTGTAAAAATTTTAGGGGTGTCTGTTGACTGGAGGTTAAATATTAACCACAACCTAGAAATTCAGCACTCACCTCATTAATCCATTTGAAACCATCTGTCATAAAAAGTTGCAATATGTGACACCACGTTTTTTCCCCTTTGGCATCTGCCAATTGCTTTTAATCTCAGGAAAATGTGTTGTTAAATTCAGTAATTTTGTAGCCATGCTTTTGTCAGTTTAGATGTCTTGGCTGATATTTATTAAAATTGGTTTCATTAAAGTAGCTCAATTTGAAGTCTCTTCTATATGGCAGTAAACAATTCTTCCTTGGTGTCATTTTTCTTGTTGGGACGGACTGTTCTGAACAGCAGTAGGCACAAAGCTGTTGTCTCTAGGAGATGCTCTGGGGGAAAAAAAAAGAGCAAAACAAACCCAGCCCATATGGTCCCTTCCTGTGCAAAATGTGTTCAGATTCCCACAGTGGTGTGGAATGGGTATGGAATGAAATACCTTAAATATGCAGGGACATGCCAGTGCATGGTGTGGTCCATTCCTATAGGCATGGACAAGATTCAGGAGTTGTGAACCTTTCCTAACACATGTGCTGCAAGGAAGATTGAGTTTTGAAGCACATTCTGTAGTACTGAAGAGGGTAAATCTGTGTGTACGATATCATATTGTTACAAACTGAATGCCTGCCTCTATCTCTCTAACTGTGGTAAGAAATTCAGCAGCTGATAATTTCATCTGTTGTTACCTCTGGCGGTGTTATGAAGATGTAGAATACTTAGCTCTCAAAGACTTACTTTTACACTGATGGGAATAACTGCTGTGAGCAAAAGCACTGATACACCATTATGGCTGCCTGAACAGGGCACACTCAGCAGTACAATACTCCTTGACATGCAGTGGCCTGCTTAGATCCATGCTGATCCTTCTGCATAGCAATTAAAATAATCTTTATTTTTCATCATGATGAGCAAGATGCACTCCTTCACCCTTTGAGACATGTTCATTTATTGCTTTTTCTCATTGTGTTTTTGAAGCTCCTTTTTGGTAAGGGAAGGCTTAAGACAATGACAGCCTTCTGAAAATAAGTTTTTAAAAGAGCATTAATCAGCAGTATTGGTTTTGCTGCAGGTTTTTTATATAGACTTTTCCAACACTGTAAAAAAACCTTTCTCTTTTGCAAATGGAAATAGAGGTACTCTTTCTCTCTGTACTTTGCCCTCAAATCCCCATTGCATATAATTGCAACAGCAATTTCCTAATTACTTGCTTATTTTTTTAATCTACAAAAATCCTGAATATAAGCAGTCAGAACCCAGAGTACATCTCACAAGAGAAGCTCTAAAATATAGGAATTCATTCATAGGAATTAAGTAATATTTTAACCCTGTGAGATCCTTCTATTTTGATGGGATCCCTATTCTTAATTTTATAGCAACTATGTTTAAGTGTAATAAAACTATGCTAAAGCTGTGTGGTCTCCATTGTCAAGATAACGTTTTGCCATAATACATCTTCTTCTTTTTCTTACACTTTGCTAAGGAGTAGCTTTTAATTGATTATTGGTTAACAAAGAGGTGTCTTAGTTTAGTAGCCATTGTTTGCTCTTCGTTGTGACTGACAAAATTGCCCGGTAGAGATCAGTGCACTGCTCAGCTGCACAGCTAGTGAGAAGGGCAAGTCTGCTGTGATGAAAATTTCCAATGAATTTGTTTTGGTTTGTTTTTCCTCTCTGAGGTCCTAATTGAAGCTTAGCAGTAAAAAAGATTTTCAGTGATTAGTGCAAAGTCTCACAGAGACCTGTACCCATTTCAGAAAATTTTACTAGTCTGAACAACTTTCTTGGCTTTTGTTTTCCATTACATCAGATTGATATCTTTATTCTGTTTCACCAATCTGAAATATGTACAAAAATGTTTGGTAAACTGTTTCTTTTCAGCCAGTGAGTAGCCATGTGCTTATCAGCCAAGCAAAATACTACTCATTAATGTATGTATGTATGTAATCTGTGTAATGCTTCTAGACTTAGTTTTGCACACTCTTTTTTAAATTTAGGCAAGCAGGGAGAGTGAGTCTTATGAAATACATTTAACAGAGATTACTTTATAAATTAATTTAATACAGTTGTCCCAAATTTGTTAAGGACTCTTAAGATGGACGTCCCTGATGAAATATTCAGGAGAGATTTGTTCTGTGAAGTTCTCTGCTAGTCATTACTGTGTGGTTGCTCTACTAAGACATAAAATATACAATATATGAGATTTTCTTGTAGCACTTCAGCTTCACTATTCTTTCTCTAGAGCTTATTTTACAGCAGCTTGTGCAGAATCATTACGAATAAATATCCACTCCTGTGTTTGCCTAGCCAATTCATATGAGCATGAATGAGAAAAAATGATAATTTTTCTGCTGGTTACTGCACTTCTAAGGAGTACTTGTTTCTATAGTAATTATTTTATTTTTTTATCTCTGTAGGATTTTTAAGTATCAGTTCAGCAGCTTGTACACATGAGCAAGATTATATATAGTTTGCGCTCTGAATAATTCTAGGCAAATAAATATTCAGATGTCTTTGACAGAAAGGTGTGTTTGAGAGGAAGAGCACCTAATGTAATCTGAAGTGACCACAGGTAATGCAGTTACATGGATATGTCATCTGCCTGTTGTCCAATTGGCACATAAAATTTTCTATTACAGTTCCAGGATACTTATGCAGCTCCCTGACATGAAAGGACTTGGTCAGTCCCAGAACAGAGTGTATTTGCTGTTGAAATCAAATACAGTCAGTTGCTTTTGGATTCTGTTAATTAAGGTTGACACTGAAGGCATGGGAGAGCAATTGTAGATAAATTGTATAACTGCCTTCAACTCAGGTCTGTAAGAGTAATTACACATGGAAGGACATGAAGCAGAATGATTAATTTTTCTTGTTATGACTCAAGCCTCACTCTGGACTTGTGCTAAGGACTGTTTTGCATGAGCTATCTGAAAATGGATATCTGGTTTATGGTAAATAGTTATTTGGGCTGGGATGGCAAAAGCGACTGGATGTTAAATGGAACCGTTCCTTTGGGTGAAGTTGGCTCTACAAGCTGGTGTATCTTAGTTGTACAGGTCTGTCCTGGTTTAGGGCAAATATTTAGGAGGAAACCTCTGGGGGGTCTCCTCTAGGAAGAGTCGATTCCAATCACCCCTCCCCCTACAGGTCCGGGAAGAATTTCCTTAGAGAAAAGTGGAAAAAACTATTTATTTAACAAATAGAATATTCACAAGTATAGGAAAAATTTGGATAATATGAAAACAATGAAACCTCTCCTTCCTCTGAAGAGATGGTAGATTCAGAGTCCGTCTGAGTCCGGTTCAGTTCTCCAGTGGGGGGGGCCAATTGCCGGGCCCGGCTGTAGGAGTCGGCGAGGGGGGGCCCCCGGGGGTTCCCTGGTGTCCTGGGCCCACGCGATGCCAGCCAGTCCCAGGAAGAGGAAAAAAAAAAATACCCAGTAAAAGAAACAAAGTCTCTCCCTGCAAAAAGCCGGGAAAAATCTGAGGAAACCCTCCGCTGTGAGCTGTTCCAGCACCCACACCAGAGAGTAAAAAAAAAAAAAGAAAAAAGGAAAGAGATAACGCTGTCTGCTGGAATGTAGCCTTGCTTCGTAGGAGTAAAGGTATCCTGCAGACAAACGACGAGTGTTTTTTTTTTCCTCCACCTTCACTCTCTGTCTCTCTGGGACCAACTTAAAGCTGCAGAACTTAATGTCCAGCATAAGCAAGAGGACGACTGGGGATACAAACAGGTCATATGGCCAACCCAGGACAAGGTCTAATGACCTAGCTAAGATCAGGGGGATATTTTGCCTTTTGAATTACAATAGGATATTTCATTTGGGGAAGACCTGTAATTATGATCTTGTCCAAATGCCTGGCCAGCTGAGGGCTTACCAAGAGTCAAAGCATGTTATTAAGGGCATTGTCCAAATTCTTAGATGTTGACAGGCTTGGGGCAGCGACCACCCCTCTAGGAAGCCTGAGACAGTGCAAGACCACCCTCTCAGTAAACAAATGCTCCTTATTGGCCAGACTAAACTTTCCCTGAAACATTCCCATGTGTTCTACCACTGAATACCAGGCAGAAGAGATCAGCACCTTCTCCTCCGCTTCCCCTCCTCAGGAAGCTCTGTTGGGCAGTGAGGTCACCCCTCAGCCTCCTTTTCTCCAACTTAGACAAGCCCAAAGTTCTTTGCTGCTCCTCTTAGGACTTTCCTGCCCTTTCCCCAGCTTTCCCCATTCACTTTTCTGGATGCATTTGAGTACCTTCACATCCTTCTGAAATGATGGAGCCCAGAGCTGCACACAGCACTCCAGCAAAGTTGTACCAAAGCCAAATACATTAGTATTGCCTCTCTTAGCAGACTGAATTGTGTCTGGAGAAGAGAACTTTGATCACATCTTTACAACTGCAAAGGAAGGACCTTGTCCTTATAGCATCTTACTGCAATGATTAAGTTACAGACATACCTAGTCAAATCTCAAAGCATGGTTAGATATCAACTGAACCACTGGACCACATTGCTCAGGGCTTGTCCAGTCTTGAAAATTTCCATGGAGGGATATGGCACAGCTTGGGGTACCAGCTTCATTACATGATGGCTTCCCAGAGGGAAAGTCCCTCCTTACAACCAGTCAGAACCTCTCTTGTTTCAGTTTCTCTCCACCACCTCACACTCTCCTGCCATGCACCGGTGTAAAGGTCCTGTCTCTACCTCCTCCAGAATCTGCTTGCAGGCCATGTCTGTTTGCCAATGAACTGGAAGATGTGTTTGAAGCACCATTTGTTTATTTCACTTGTGTTCCTCCTGAATGTTTCACAATCGTATGTAAAGCCGCATTTACAATGAACGAGATGTGTTGAAGCATCCCTGAGTATTTTTTATTTTTAAATCTCAAGCTTTTGTAAATTCAGATTTTATGGGAGAAATAAGCATGCTTTTTTTTTTCTCCTAAGCTCTTGAGTGTGTGTGAAAGAAATTAAAAAGAAATAGGGAAAAAATCCAAGCCACAACAAAAAAACAAAACCCAACAAAATCAGAAGTTAAAAGGTAAGTTTTTATTTTTCTTGGATTTGTAATGCTATTCACACTAACATTCAGTCTGGATGTGAAGTGTGCATGACATCACGTTGGTGAAACATCTCTCATAACAGAGGCATTAATGTGTTCACAGTCAGTGAAGTCTTAATGCTTCCCTTTCACATTTGGTGTACCTGAATATAAGGCTGACTTTAAAATTAGGATCTCAAGTGTAGCAAAGTAATTATTTTTTTTTTTAGTTATTTAAATTTTAACTCTCTGTTTGTTCCTCAGTAAAAAAATGTACAGTCAAATAAGGAATAACACTAATTTCAGGGTTGAAGCTTTAATATCTTTGATTATAAAGAATGTATTGAAATAAGAGTGGGACAAATTATTTCTGTCACACACCAGTGGCTGACTTCCTATATCTGTTGTTAATGAATTGAAACTGTTTATATCAGCACTGTGTGAGGTATCATGAGTTTTTGAATTTATTTAGTAAATTTAGTATCTGTTGGATGAGTTTGATATATAGCAATACATTAACTAAACAAAATTGTGAAATGGTGGGAAATTAAAATAGTGTCATATATAAGCCCTACCCCCATATATTTTAACGTGGGTTTGAGTCTTAGACCTTAAGCTCACCCTGCATCCTTCCCCAAAATAGGAAGAAAGTGATACATGCACTGTGACCAGGTTTACTCGAGAAAGCTGAAGTGTGTGCAGTAAGTAAAGTAGTCTTAGAAAATCTTTGAGTTTAAAGGAAGCACCCTAAAGATTACTGTATAAAAAAGATGAACAAATTGTTTCCACACAAGGGCACAACAGGAGCCTCACTGTCTCCATCTACTAATTCAAATGTTCATGCCTGTTACTGCGCACATAGGACATGCTGGCCCATCTCTGATTATTTGATTTGTACACAGAAGTTCACTCATTATATACACACACCAAGACTGGAGCAATGCAAACAGACAGGATGTATATCAAACCACCCCCACCCTCCTAATCATTTCAGTGGAAGTAAAAATGGGGTGGTAGAAGATGCTCTCACTTCTTAGTATCTGGGCTTAGACCTGGATGCTGATTTTTAGATGTCCTTGAATGCAAGTTTTTCTTCCAGTCTTCAGCTGGCTGCAATTATATTTCTATCATCTTTATTTTTATTATGTGCTGATTTTTAATTTTTTTTAAATCCTACTAAATATGAAAGCAGAGGCAAGGAAAAACATCTGCTGTAGAAAATATTCTGAATTGTGGTTTAGAGAGCTTATGAATACTGTAGGCTTAACACTTGCACAAAACTGTGTGGGTGGCACACTGTCAAGTGCAGACAGTGGTGGGAGATTCCAGTATGGAAATCTTTTTTTAATGGTAGTGAAAAGATCAAAGAAAAATTATTTGGAGGAAAAAGGCTTGATTGGGAGGGAGAAAATAGCATGTTGGACACAAATTAAATTACCATGTGGATTTGGACAGATATGACATGATTAAAAATCCATGCAGTTAATCCACCAAGTCTTTAATAGAGCTCATTATAATCATGTGGGAAAATTCCTGCTGAGAACTTTGGGCTGATTAAATATTAACCTATGGATCACAGGGAGCTGGCCTTTTATTTCTAAAATCTAAATTTCTCATGCTATTCAGAGAACCAGGAAGGATTTGAAAATTCAGCCATTCTTTTTCTTCACTAGTGAATCCTTGTGTTTTCTGATGCTTTCTTCATTGTTTTCAGCTCTTTCATTAGTGTTTCTACCTGGCTTTAATGTTGCTGTGTCTACCAGCTGGGTCTCTAGCTAGGACTCGGGAAATAATAACAGAAAATGAGAAATGGATTATTGGATTGAACAAAATAAATATTGGGCTCTGACAGAATGTAAAAGATTGTACTTGTTACCAGAACATTCTTCTGATTGCCAATATAAATGCCAGCTAATATGTGTGTTCCATAGACTTCCCTGCCAAATATGCTGGATTTGGAAATAAAAATTTTCCTGCCAGTTGCTGTATACTTAGCTTGCCTGTCATTATCTCTGTCAGCTTTCTTTTCCCCCCCAGTGATTGTGCATTTTAGAGAAGTACAAAAGACAGCAATTTAAAAAGCATTTGTGTATAAGATACTCTATAGGCAACTTACCTGCTGGAAATGAAGTGATTTTGTGGGACAGTTTTCTCCTCTGCATAACATTTATGTCACAGAAGTCATGATTGGGGAGATAGAGCTCTTATTTACTGATGCATTAATCAGAGTGAATAAAAGCATGATTTTGTATATGGTTTAAAGCAAGCCAAACAATTTTTAATAAAAACAATTTTTTTTACAGCAAGGGCAGGAAATTGTTTTTCTATCCCAATAACTATTCACTATTAAAATACTTTCTTTCTCATAATAAAATTTGGACCTTTTAGAACATTAATGAACTTATATTGTGGAAAAATGCAGTCTGGAAACTTGAAACAACTAATTTAAATTACTTTGAAATATTGAATTTATTTAATATGCTCATTTTATATTCTAAGTTTATATGTACAGACATAAAAAAATTGTAACCAAAAATAGTATTTTCTGTTTTGAAAAAGTACCATTTGGATACTCAGAGATATTTTTCCACTTCTCTTAACCAAGGAATCAGTTAGTGTTTCTTTTTCACAAAATGTGTTAGCTCTGAAAATGCCATGTTTTTAATTGAAAATATTTAGTCAAACACTTCACAGCTACCTGAACTACAGACTTCACTGCTAGATCCATTTCTGAGCCAAACAATACCAAATTTGTTTACTGGAGTTTAATTTAAAAAAGGGAGACAATATAGGACATGTACCGTATTTTGAATTATTTCAGAGCAGACCCACTGTTTTATTGATCTTTGCAGCAGTTTAATCACCAAAATATGACAATGAAAACTTGTGTCAGAGCTTTTTTACTGGCACTTGGACAGATTATGCCTATGCTGATAGTAGCCTTGAGCTGAATGCAAAAAATACTTGACATATTCGAAGTAATATAATGGTGAGAAGGTAATCTCTGTAGCAGAGAGCAGGGGTTCCCCCTACATGCTGTGATTCTGCTCATATGAGTAAATGTCCTCTAAAATAACTAACTAGGTATGTAAATTGCAATGACAGATGTGTCTCCAGGTCAGCAACATCCATGATCAGTGCGCCTCATCAGACACCAGCAAACAGGGGTGAGCAGCAAGGGGATGTCACCTAATGTAATTGCTGATTGGACTCTTGGATCTCCACAGACTCCTGGCATTGTCCATGGAGAGAGGGATGATCTCTCAGCTGTCATGTTTGAGGCAGGGCTCAGGGGCTGAGAATTCCCCACTGTAAAATTTCTATCAACTGTAGAAAGCGTAGGGTGATGTGGAAGAGACAGGACCCCAAAGGTGAGGGTGTAAATAAACCTATATGGATTAGTGAGCAGCAGGAGACCCTGCAGCAGGAGACCCTGGCAGACTGAGAGCCTTGGAGGCCTTGTCAGTAGGTCACAGGAGAGCAGGACCATGTGGCAGCCCCTTGCACATGAGATACAACCTGACTGCACTAAGCAGGCAGCTTAGGCAGTGCAGCAGCTGTTTCTCTGGGCTCTCACTGCAGCTATTTCCTAAATAGCTGCTTTTCACTGCAGCTATTTCCTAATGCAGCTATTTCCTAGACTACTGCTGTGTCTCTTACCTGAGATATGGGCTGGGTCCTGGAGACCTTTGACATGTACCATAAGGCAACCCTTTTTCTCATGATACTGCCTGCAGTGTTTTCTTCTAGGTGACTTCTGGAATTGCAAGTTTAGTTTTCATGTCCTTCTTAATGGAATAAAAAAGAGCCAGAATTATAGATATATTTCTTTGTGTGTATCGCATACTAGATACTGTGGCCTGCAACACACCTACTTAGGGAAGGCCACCCACAAATCAGCTCCAAAGTCTCTGCTAGTTTAGTTTATAAAGTCCATCAGCTGTTGAAATTTTTTCATCACTTGTTTTCAAATTATGGTATTTCAAAGAAAAGTGAAGCTTCAGACTCTTGCGTAAGCGTTCACTTGAGCACTTAGACATTTTATAGGGGATTGGTTTTGTGAAGTAGGACAAGAAAGTGTCAAACATACTAAATGTGTTCTGCTTCAGAATTTTTTTGTGTTTCTGAGGTACAGAGCTTAGTTTATGTGGCAATTCTGAGTTCTGGTAGTCTCCTCCAGACTAATTTCTTACATCTCCCTTGGGCACTATGCCATGCTAATGCCATACTGGTTGTGACAAGGAGACGATTTCTTCAATAAGTACTTTATGGTGTTTGAAGAATAACAGAAGTTATTGCAGGTCAGCAATTTTTCAGGTTCCATTTGCTATATTTTCAGTAGGTTCTCTTCAAAATAGACTAAACTAGTATAAGACCTTACAGGTTCCCAGAAAGACTAATGTCAAATTTTCTGCCAAATAATGCTATTTAATGAAAGTTTTGCTGTTCACGCCATAACATGGTTAGTGTTTTGTAGGTGTCATGAGTCCCGATCTCCAAATGGATTAAATTTATGTCATGGACTTCATGGATCAGAATTTGTTCCTCCCGGCTTAGAATTAAAACATTAAGGAGAGGATTTCGTGTAAATCCTCACTTAAGGGTGTTAAAGATTAAAGTGAGGTTTTTTCAGCATAAATCTCTCAACCTCTGTTCCCTGGACCCTCACAGCTGCTCACAGTATCTTCTTTTAAGAAACAGCACTGAGAGATTTTATTAATTCATAGGAATTTGTTGGGACAGCTGACTGTGAAAAGCAAATCTGCCATGACTTTAGGCCTTATGCTTCCCTGAGCAGGGAATTAGAATCATTGGCATTTTGCTAAGTTCTAGGAAGGTTCTGTAATAATTAAATCTTGTAAAATAATTCTAATCTTTCTTTGTTTGATCTTTCCCAACTCAAATAATCCTTTCTTGTTGTTCTTTAGATGAAGTTCTTTATTTTTGAAGTTAGTGCAAATTCAGGTATTTAAAAAATAACTAACTATCATTGAATGTTTTTATAAAATTCAAAAGAAGGTGTAAGCAACCAGTGCTCCTGAAAATGAAATTCTGTCTCATGAGAATTGGTAGCTAAAATGGAATACCTTTAGTTGCACCATGAGTCCAAGCTGGTTATTTAAATAGGTAGGTGTCTATGTGGCATTTGTGCTTTACATTTTTGGCCTCACAGCCAAAAACCCAGGTCTGAAAATGTGAAGGGTGTTCTCAGCTGGGAGACTAGACTCATTTAAATATTTAGAAGTGGGGTTCTATGTTAATATATCAGAACTTTGGTACAAAATTGTATCAGTATTAAAAAAAACCATGAATGATACTGAAATGTTAAAGAGTACTATTTTCCTGCCACACAGCAAGGTGTAATATAATCATGGCCATTTTATGGTGAGGTAGTACACTGAAACAGGAGTGTCATTGCTACAATCCCATTTATGCTTGGTTTAAATGAGCATTTATTCCTGGCTTAAGACATCAAGGGTAGTACACACACACACACACGCACACACAGCATTTGCTAGTATTTTTTTTAATTAAATAGACTAAAACACAGTAATGTTTTTTCTTTTATTCTGATCAAATTCTGCATCTTCATATTAGCTTATATATGTGTCCTGGTTTAGGGCAAACACCTAGGAGGAAACCTCTGGGAGGTCTCCCCTAGGAAGAGCCGATTCCAATCGCCCCTCCCCCTACCGGTCCGGGAAGAATTTCCTTAGAGAAAAGTGGAAAAAACTATTTATTTAACACATAGAATATTTACAAGTATAGGGAAAAAATTGGATAATATGAAAACAATGAAACCTCTCCTTCCTCTGAAGAGATGGTAGATTCAGAGTCCGTCTGAGTCCGGTTCAGTTCTCCAGTGGGGGGACGATTGCCGGGCCCGGCTGTAGCAGTCGGCGAAGGTGGGGGAGGGGCCCCCCGGGCGTTCCCTGGTGTCCTGGGCTCACGCGATGCCAGCCAGTCCCAGGAAGAGGGGGAAAAAAAAGAAAAGAAAAAAAGATAACGCTGTCTGCTGGAATGCAGCCTCTCCGCTCTCTTGACCTTGGTTCGTAGTAATCTGCGGGACGGGGGGCGATGATCCCGGGGAGCTGCGAGTTCCGGCCGCGCTGGAGCCACGCGCTCCCTCCTCTGCTCTTCTCTTCCTGCTTCCTGCTGCCGCTCCGCCTCTTCCTCCACCTTCACTTTCACTGTCTTCCTTAGACCAACTTAAAGCTGCAGAACTTAATGTCCAGCATAAGCCAGGGGACGATTGGGGATACAAACAGGCCATATGGCTAACCCAGGACATTCCACCCCTTATCCCCATATCGTCATTTCAGTACCTAGATACATATATATACAGTGTACAGCTATATACAGAAAATGT
>JAHLSL010000008.1:18456146-18505763 GCA_025920805.1 Petroica traversi | reverse complement strand
AGGGGACGATTGGGGATACAAACAGGCCATATGGCTAACCCAGGACAATATGCTAGTATGTATTAGCTCTATCTGTTAATGAAAAACAAGACTTCAGGACTTTTTGCTGGCCTATATCATATTCCTAATGTTGTGAGCTCTCATCTTTCTGATGTATCTAAATTGCCCTCTCTACTTTTCACTTGCATTACTTATAACATTCTTTACATATATTGCTGGTGAGGCTGTGATGAAAGATAGCAGTGGTAAGTGAAATAATGGATAGATTGGTGGGTTTTTGGAGCAGTTTTTTTTTTTTTCTAGGGAATTGAGATTAAAACCTCTTGGCTTTTAAGTGCCCAAGTACTCTCCTCTTCAATCTTGCTCCTAAAACTTTATATTATTCTTAATGCTAATGCTCCTGTTTCTTCTTAAAAGAAATCTTATTAAAATCATAATCAGAATTTTTATTCCCTTCACAGAGAGAATTTTAGACTTGCTCCATCCATTGTCTTAAAGAGAGTATTATGCATTCCAAGCACAAATATATTTTAGCATCAGATACTTTGTCTATGACAACTTAGACTAACGACAACACACCTCCGTAGTTTTAAAGTTTTTCTTTTTTTATTAGGGTGATCCTGTGCCCTTTGACCCGTGCTGGGAGGCCTACTGTTAATTTTTTATGGGCAGAGAATCAGATCAAAATCGCTGTAGCTTAATACTGATGTTGAATAGTTTGGTTGTTAATTACATGTACATTTTCTGAGTGACTTTGATAGAAATAATCAAGGTTCTTTAGACAGGCCAACCTATGACAGTATTACTTTAGCTCTGATCACTCCTGTGATTATGAAGAAGAGGAGGAAAAACACTTTTCAGGCTCAAAAAAGCAGAAAAGAAAATGTCCGTTTTCTTGGAGTTCTGGCTTTCCAAATGAATTTCAGAAAAGCTGTGTACAGTAAAGAATTCTGTTTTAATTGACTCTTAACATTAAGGGTTTCTTAAAATTATGTTTCCTTCTCTGTAAGACATTTTAACAACACCAAATGATTTTTTAAAAAAAATAATTTTAGGCTCTGTCATTGTAGATGGATGGATGATGACTATCTGTCATTGCACATGACAGGCACCTACTCTTACCGAGCTGTCAGTCTTGTGATTTTGGTGTTATTGTTTGCAGGAAAGACTGCAGTAGTAAGTGAGCTCCTACTGTAGAAGGCTGAAGAGAAGGTATTAAAGAGCTCTTTCAGCAAAGCTGAGGTTTAATATGACAGGGTAATAAATAACTGCAGGCATAAAGTACTGGACACAATTTGGAATGTTAATTTTTGGACAGGAATATTGAAGTATTGAAAGTCTTGATGTTCCCACAGACATTGAATCTAGTTTTCTAACATGCTGTAATTTTTATTGTCATTTGTGAAAATTTTATACAAAATCTGTGTTAGTTACTGTTGATGCTTCCATGTGACAGTGAAAGGACCTGTACAAAGTGTAGGAAAAAGGAGAATCACTTACCTTGATTTTTAGAGGCTGTGTATGATAATTATTATTACTTCCTCATTTTGTCAATACAAAAAAAAAATGTTGGTATAGAAAGTTATAGCTGGGTATTTTTTTTGTGATGTAAATCACCTTCCAGCTGAGTGTTGGATATCAGCACTGACATCCTGGGCACTACAGTTTCTTGTCAACTGTGTAAATTCTAACTTTTAGCTGAAATACTGAAGCTTAATGACCATATGTGAGTAACTCTCACCCTCTGACAAAGGAGAGTGGACAACAGACTTCAAAAGTTCAAAATACTCAAATTACATCTGCACTTTCATTTTTCAAGGCAAAAAATCAGTGGGAGAGGTATCTAAATGATGTTCTGTTCTGATTTTGCAGACATGCTGCTTTAACTGAAGCTACTCAGAGTCTTGCTACTGATGGAAGAAAATTGTATCTATGAATCATTTTCTGGTTTATGCCTGACTACCTCTGTATATAATTTCACAGTATCCTTTTTATACCTGTATGTGGGCACTAGCCTGTCCTTCATGGTTGAGATCCTTGGAAATATATTATGGAATCTATGTGAGCTTCTGGAAGGGCTTAAAAAGCTTTATAAATTGCATTTCATATATAAATTAGCCATCTGGTCTGCCTAAGAAATAAATCACCTTATTGCATGTTTTATTTAGAACTAAGCAGAATATGTATTATTCTAACTGTAAAGGAAGAACACAAGAAATCACCCCATGAAAGCTATAAAAAAAATTTCAGTGAACCTGTCCAACTCCTCCCCACCCTCAATATATATTAAACTTGTTGTCTTTGGGATTTTTTTCTAATATATAAGGTAGGTGGCCATCGCAAGTTTTGCAAAAAAATTTATTAATTTTTTTGCAAAAAAGGAAGTGTTTAGAATAGTTTTGTCTGAAGTTTTAAGTGTGACATTAACTATTGGAAAGCAAGAAGAAATTTATGCTGGGGAGAAAAAGAGAATTCTTCATTCTCTCGTTACGGTGTGGGAATATTGGACTAGGAAATGGGAACCTTAAATCATGGCTGGCTCCCTATATTGAATGGCAACCCATCTGAAATCTGTGTTCTGGAAATTATGGTTCTGACTCTTTTAATCAACATTACCAGCAAAAGCAAGGACTTAGGATGAAGCAGGTGGCCATGGAGATGGAATAGATGGACAGGGAAGTAAAAAAATCCAGGAGAGAAACCTTTTCAGTAGTTGTATGAGTCTGATGTCTTGCTTTGGTTTTTCTGCTATGTAGAGGACAAAGAAAATGTGAATTCAATCTGTTGTGAAAACACATAAATTATTTTTATCATTATCTAATTACAGTTAGAAACCATTTTAATGGTAATTAAGATCAGTTAAAAGATGACAAATGTTGAGTTTTGTAGTTATAACAGCAGAAATTAGCCCCATGACAGATGTGATTTTAAGGTACAAGCCTATGATGAAGATACTAAGTGTCTCATTAAATTCTTGCCATGTGTCATCAATTCTGAAGCATCTTCAAAAAATTATAAGGAAGAAAGAGGGCATAAATAACATTGGTGCAGGATGTGTTACCCCACATTAAATCAGTATTCTGCACTGACAATAGCTAATAGTGATTATGTCAGCTAGAGCGAGGTAGAAGGTTACTAGAAGGTTACTTCTGTAAGAACATTAAATCTGAATAACTTTGTATGTTCTCTTGTTCTCTTTGTAACCTTTTTTTTTTTTTTCATTTTCTTTAATACAAAGGTGTCTATGGGGTTGCTGAAAATACATTCGGAAATTACTGCTTTTAGCAGTCTTAGTACTGGATCTGAGCAGGAGACTGGAGGATTTTGTGTTCACTTCCTTCCCTACTTTCCATCCAATTTTGCAGATCTGTGGGTAACTCCCAACTGCCCAGTCCCCCATTTTCATTTACTTCCACCTCCCCTTATATTTATTTCATTAGGGAAGTTTGAAAGGTTGAAGCTGAATCTGTAGGTCAGCCTATATTGTGGGTGGGATAAGGCCTGTGGTGCACATACCCCACATCCTCCTAATGGTGAATTCAGATGCATTCCCCTGCAGCTGCAGTCTGTGTTATTCTCTGTTACTAAGTGTAATTTTGTTGACACATTGTCATGAACAATGAAGTTATTAGTTGGTCTTTTTTAGAAGGGTGTTTTGAACTAGTGACATGTGCTATAAATTTGTGATTAGGATATTTTCTCCTTGAGATTTTTCAGGCACATTAATATTTTCCTAATAGAACTGATTGGATTCCTGTCAAATCTGTCTAATTTTGCAGGGAAATACTAGACAAGATTTAGAAATATTTGCTTTGTTTTTGTGGAAAAAATTGGTCCGTTTCTTCAACTTATATAAGTTTAATATGTTAGCAGTCATAGAAATGGACAGACTATATTTGCTTTTAATCTAGTTTATGTTTTGATCATGCTTTGTCTTTTAAACAGTAACTGGGTGAAGTGATTTTCTTGTAAATCCTTAATTTTTTAGGCACTCAACTGCTTTTAATATTGTGTTGCTGCTTCAAATGAGACAAAAAACTCAGTCTTTTAGTGTTTTGTATTTCCCAGCTTGCTTTTAGAGGCTTTCTGCAGGAGAATCTGTAAACAAGGTCTCATCTGGAAATGAAAAAGGGAAGTTAACTTTAATATTTTGATGCAATCCTAGAGAGTCTGCATTTTTAACCATTAGGAACCATGCAGAAATAGAGTGTCTGCTTTGTTAATTTTTATTTCTAGTTTCTCTCTGCTGGGTGCTTTGCAATTGCACTTTGAAGTGAAAGTTATTGCAAGAGTAACAAGATTCATCAGGTTTAGTACAAAATGTCTGTATGAATTTGCTAATCTGTAACTGACATGGATGAAAAGAATGAAAACAGAAATATGGCTTTATGCCATACTTGTCTATGGAGAGGTGTGATGAGGTATTTAAGGACAGCTGTTCTATGAAGCCTTAATATATTCATAGTGGCAGCTGCAGTTTTCTTAGAACTGAATAGCAAGAATGGAAGAGCAGCAGAGCTGTATGCTTAGAAGAAGAAAGGTTTTATCCATGACCAAACTGTAGATGATAATAAAAATATCTGAAAATTGCAGAGTAGATATTTTTGCAAGGGTTCAAATCAGATTCGTGTTAAAGATGGCTCTGTTTTAGGAAATCTCAGTCCTTTAACATGGCTGCATTAAATCCACTTTGTAACAGGCCCTATGTATTACCACAGAGGTGTTGTTTGAGAACCCTCTGAACCATAAACTGTTGACCTGTTGAGATTTTGCTTATTTTAATGTATTGATATTTCTTCTTGGTCTTCCATACTTTGAGATATTTTTCTCCATCAGGCCATTCTATCACTGATTCTTGTAGCATTTTTGATTTTCACTTTGAAGCACCAGTCAGTCCTGATTACAAGATGCACAGGCACACAGGATTATTTAGTCTCAAAGAACTTGATGGATGTCAGGAAATCGAATGTGGTACGTCAGATGTGTGTGGAGGGTATCAGCCATAGCTGATGACAAGGATAGAGTATCATAGGCTTTGTTTTACTGAGTTACAAAATTGAGAATTCTGAGCAGTGGTGGTGAGGCCTGGATTTGCAGAAATGTTGAGTCACACATCTCTGGTAATAGCCAGCTGGTAATCACAAACACTGGGGGTGCTTTATTGTCAGGCTTACATTTCAGCTAAAGCATCTATAAAAATGTGTTGGTACAACTGTAGGAGGGTACATTTTAGTTGCTGTTTTTGTATTGTGCTGTTGTTTGTAACTCAGAAATCCTTGGTGATATAATTATTTCAATCTGCAGGTGGATGTGCAGCCATCTGTCTGTCCTGCCACCAGCCAGGCTGCTGCTACAGTGCTGTCTAGAAAGAGACGTTTTTCACTGAGCAACCAATGCCTTTCCTCTCAAACTGTCCTGCCTTTTCAGAAATCATCCCTTTTTCCTCAGATTGTGGGAACATAAGGAGTTATTTTGCTCATCAAGGTGAGCTTGTTGGCAGAGGCAAAGCTACTCCAACCCTGACTGTACTTTTGCTTTGATCTCAGTGAGAAATCTGCTTTTACTACATTCAGTAAGCCTTCTTTTGCCACTATACTGCAGTGTACGATTTAAAAAAATCATTCAGAGAATAAAAGCTGGGTGTCATGGAATTTTCTCTTTCTGTATGATAAGCCACCTTTCCAGTAGCTTTTTCCAGGAGTGGGATCTAGACAACTGCTGCCATTTGACTTCATTGATATATTCAGCAGCTTCACTTGCATTTAGAGTAGTAAAATTCTGCAAGATGCTTGAAAACACCATTTAGACTGAGTTCAGGTTTGAAATAATGGAGATTATATACATAAAAAGATATAGTAAAAAATAATAAATGAGTAACAATAAAATGAGCAAACATATAAACTCTGAACTTCAACTGAGAATGTATATATTTAGAATCAATTCTTCTCTGACCTTTTGTTTTTCTAAAAAGAGAAATTAATTTCCTACAAATGAAATTAACTCAGTTTATACTACATAACAAATGAGCTGATAATGGAATCACTCAAGCCAGAGGTTTGCTATTTTGAATTCTAATGCCTTTCCAAGTGAACTTTTTGAGGTAAATGTTTCTATTCTATGCTCTATAACATGATAGTAGACCGCCCACTTCAACAAAATGCTGCTTGAATCTTCAGAATAACCCTCAAGATAATTCTGTTTCGTGTCTTATAAATAAAACATAGAAGTGTCACTCTATGTCACTCATTTACATATCAAAAACCATCAAAACCAGAGGTGTGCATTTTCTTTTTTTACTATTGCCTTGACATGAAGGTGGCGTATAAACTTTCCTTGCGACGATGTCTGCCATTAAGGCCACTCTTTCCTTGGGTTCAGAATATAATTAAAAGGACAGAAGTAATTTAAAAGAGAAGTAGTATGATGGACCATGTTGTTGAGCTGCCCAGTCTGGGCACCAGTTCTGGGAGCATCATGGGGCAGGAAAGCTGTAACAACAGCTGGCAGTATGCTCAGGTGGCCAAGAAGGGAGTGGCATCCTGGCTTGTATCAGGCATAGTGTGGCCTGCAGAACCAGGGCAGGGATTGTCCCCCTCTCAGTGGTACTGGTGAGACACCACCTCGAATGTTGTGTCCAGTTTTGGGCCCATCACTTCAAGTAAGGCATGAGGTGCAGGAGAGTGTCCAGAGAAGGACAGCAGGGCTGGGGAAGGCTCTGGAGCACAAGTGTGAGGAGAAGCAGCTGAGGGAATTGCTGTTGTTCAGGCTGGGGAAAAAGGAGGTTCATGGGAGACCTTATTGATCTCCACAAGAACCCGAATGGAGCTGGGTGGGTGCCAGTCACTTGTCCCAAGTAACAAGCGATAGGATGAGAGGAAATGGCCTCAAATTGCACCAGAGGTTTAGAGTTGATATTTAGAAAAATGTCCACACCAAAAGGATTTCAAGCTTTGTAACTAACCTTCTAAAGAAGTGGCTGTGTCACCATCTCTGGAGATACTTAAAAGATGTATAGGTGTGCCACTTATGGACATGGTTTGGTGGTGGCTTTGGCAGGGGGGGTTAATGGTTGGACTCAATCTTGGAGGTGCCAAGTCCTTCATCCAGTCTGAATGAGGGAATTTGTTTCCGTTGCTGTGATCCTTGCAATAAGTCTGGGAAATTCAGGTATGTGTCTGTCAGAAAAAGCTAAACATTGGAAATCACTGAGTTCCATCTCTCTGAGGTTTTTTATATAACACAACCGCTCGCAGTGGTGTCAGGAAGCCAGGCATCAGATGACTACTTTCAAATGCAGATCCTTGAATGTCCTTGAAAATGAAAGGCTGAGTTTATGAATTTGAGGCAAGTCATCTGCTACTCTGCCTGATCCAACAGAAATGAACCCAAGCCAGGTGGAACTGCTTGTATTTCCCAAAAACCAGATATATATTTCCCTCTCCCCACTGGGAGCTTAGTCTGATGTGCCCTTCTGTGACCTGCTCTTAGAGAGGCTGAATCTAGGCCAGGTCCTCAGACTTTGAAATTGTTCGACAGCATTGTTTACTGAAAAGCCAGTGTTATGTAACAGGAAGTAAAAATAAAAGTTTGCATTGCAATTAGCAAGAATAAGTTAATGAGAAGGTAGGCTTATAGTATTCTTAAAAGATTTTACGGGGCTATAGCTTTTACAGCCTTAAATGTGGGGAATCTTCTTGTGGGGAAGATCTTGAAATTAATAAAGTAATCTAAGACCCTCTGTTTTTATGTTGGTTGTATGTGTTAGACCAGGGTATACAGATGGGAGTTCCCACTCAAAGCAAATGCCCTGCAATCATCTGCAATAAGTTGGAAGAAAGAAAAAACAGGCTGATGACATTTAATAACTTCATTTAATTCGATGTAGATAGACTATGAATACCTGTAAAATTGCCATTTATACATATATACATTTTTTTTCCCTGTGTAAATGTGAGCTATGTGTCACTATAATTTTCTGCAGTCAAGTATGCAAATTTGTTTGTGAACCCTGGGGCATCAACTTGAAAAGTTTTAGCTCCCAATGACAACTCTGAACAAATTATTCATATTACCAATAATATAAG
This sequence comes from Petroica traversi, assembly GCA_025920805.1. Lineage (NCBI taxonomy): Eukaryota > Metazoa > Chordata > Aves > Passeriformes > Petroicidae > Petroica > Petroica traversi. The sequence continues at coordinate 18,497,679 of JAHLSL010000008.1, read as the reverse complement.
CTGTCTTTGGATTGGAAATCTAAATCTGGACCAAGAACCAGAAATGAGTAAAATGAATAGCCATTAAAAATCACGGCTTATCACCTATGTTGTGAGAATGACCCATTTCAGAAAAAAACAATCAATAATGTTTTAGAGAAAATAATGCTCAGCTGCTAGGTAGTTGCTTTGATGAGAATTAATTTTTTGCTCTTTTGAAGGAGGATGTAAACATTAAGATTTCTTTAGTTGAGGTGCAATAATACAAACGGGACCCTTCCTGCCATTACTGAGTAGGAAAGTATATTGTGGCAAAGATATATGATACCAATACCAGAGTGAAGTTGTGGGTGAAGTGAGGAAATGAGCTCAAGTTTGGTGATAAAATTAACAAATGTAGGATGGAGATGTCAAGTCTGGAGTCATTGTACTCCTCTGTAAATAATTTAGTCCTGAAGTAATGTCTTCTGTCTGAAAATAGCTATTTGGCCATTTTATAGCGGTAGACTAACATTTTCAGAAATAGAGAAGTTTGGAGGTTTTTTACTTTGTGGAAGGTGATTCTATGCTCCTTGTGAATATGTGTTTCTGTGTGCCGAAATTAGAATATCTAGACTCTTAATGAAATGTATCTTGAATAATTTTCCACCTTTTAACTTTCTCTAGAAGGAGTTTAAAAACATAAGATGGAAGAGTTGCCAACATAAGTGATAGAACAGATGAAATTTTAGTTATGTAAAGCTGACTCAAGTTATGAGCTCTTATGCTAAGGGAGAAATCAGTGCAGTGCAGGCTAGGGACCCCTTTTAGTCTATTGGTGCTCAGTGGAGACTGAGAGTCTTGTACACGCGCACACACACACACATATCCTGTATGAAGACATTCAGACCATTGAAAAAATCCATACTAGGAATCTTATTTTGGTTTTGGTTTATAAACAGAGATACTATCAGAGTAAAGCTTTTTCTGTTGAAGGACTGCTTTACTTCTGATTTATTTTCTTCACTGTAATTTGTTCCTGTTCCCGTTTTATTTCAGAGGCTTTAGATCAGGTCCTATCGCTAATTTCAGTTCCATTTGGTTTCCCTGGTAACATTTTATTTTTAGCATCATTATGCTTCAGAGATCTGTCATGGAGGGTTCATTTTAATTTTATTTTATGTGTCATTTCATGGCAAAAATGGTAAAAATTCCAAACCCTTATCTGTTCCACAAAATGTCTACAAAGATCTAAAAAAATGTGACCATCTTACATGATTAAAATTTTTATTACTTTGCCACTACCTCCCCCCCATGGATTCAGTGGAAGATTTTTGGGATGCAGGTTGTTAGAAATTCATGCATTTTTAAATCTTTTGAAAATCATTACCCCTTTGTGCACTAGAGATATATTATTCTGATTTTTCAGATCTACTACCACAGCAGCCCCCAAACTCTCAGCAGCACAGTGATTATAAAATAATTGGTCTGGCAGAAAAGGAGAAGTACTTCTCTCATTCCTCTTCAGCACGAGTCACCTAGTTTCTCTGCAAGCTGTCTGGACAGAAGTAAAGAAGTTGTGGAGATTGTATCTGTTTCCATTTCTAGGTTTTATTTAATGAAATGTACTTGTGTAGTCACCTGAGTGCCTTGTCTGGAAATTTCTTCAATGTCTGTTAGGAATATGACTGGCTGACATTCTTGGTTAGCAGTCTCCAGCAATCGTTGCGTAGTGGGATTATAGTTCGAGATTGCAGGGGCTTTTTTTTCTCCTTTTTCCTCCAATATTACCTGCTTGTCCTTTTGACACAAAATGACTCTGACTTAAAGAACAAATGTAGCAGTTAGTAAGAAGTTTTCTATATTCATTTAAGTTACTAATGTTTATTTGTTTTAACCCTATCTGAGATATTGGCTGACCATCCTGACAAAAAGCACTGCTTGAGAACTTAGGCTGAATTTAGTGGGAATGAAAATAACTCTGCTAAACATTAATTGAGTGAAAATTATAAAAACTACACCAAAAACCTACATCACCCCCAGTACAATATGATATGATGCATAGAGTTCAGAGACACTACTTCACTTAAAAAGAAAAAAATGTAAAATAACATTTTAAAGCTGTAAGTTTTTTTCAAGGTAGTTTGGATTTAGAGTGCTATTAGCCCATTAACAGATCAAGGACTTTCTGATTATGTCTTTCACTCAAGCTGCATAGGAAAGATGATCTGTCAGAACTTATCAGCAGATGAATAATTATTTATCCTCTTATAGAGGCACCCATTTATAGTATTTGTCAAGCAAGTTCTCTCCTAGGGATGGACTATAATAGGAGCACTCCATGATGTGATGAAAGCCTTCCCCTACCTCAGGCTTTGTAATTTCCTATTATCTGAAATAATTGCAGTAATAAGACATAAGGTCGAAAAAGCTTTAATTGAAGGTCCTGTGCTATTCAGAAGATGCCTTGGTTACAAGCAGATGCTTCTATTTTCTGGCAATCCTGAAAGCAGGGCTCTTCCCTAAATGAAAAAGAATCCAAAATTTTCATAGTTGCAAGGGAAAATGGGAGAGAGAAATGATGCTTCATCTTCCTTGATGAAATGACCAATTAGTGTCATAAAGTGTGTCATTCTCAGTATTTTTTAGCTCTGTAACTTCATCTGTCCAAACAATCTCCACTTAATCTAATCCAAAATTGTCTGACGGGACCTGGATGTTAATTGGGCCAATAAGGTCCCATCACTATCTCTTGAGAGATGAAGTAAAACAAAGAGAATGTTCCCAGTTATGGCCTTTGGCCCATCCTGCCATACCTAAGGGTAGTGCTAACAGGAATTGATGGGCTCCTTTCTGCCAAATTTGCTTTTCTTCACACAGGCACATTTTTTCACCTCTTGCAGTGAGCAGGAGTGAAAGGCTTTTGAAAGAAGGAATTACTGGAGCTTACAGAGTACAAAGGCTCATACAAATTGCCTGTCAGTCAACTGGATTTGATAGGCAGGAAAGACAGATTGGTGAGAGATGGGGTTAGGACATTTGTGAGGTTCCAGCTAGAACATTTCTCATTTCACAGTTTTGAATTTTTACACTAAGAGGAGAGCTGAAATGCTGCTGCTTTTGTTTGTTGGTGTGGGTTAATAATTAGCCACTGCTTGATTTGATGGTTTTGTTAGATCTGATTATTTGATCTGATTTGGAAGCACTCCTGTTTTGAAAGCTAAAAATTATGGTACTTCACATTATTTGCACTTTGCTCCTGTAGAATCTTTTTGCTCTTTCTTAGAAGGGGGAGAATGAATGAAGGGCAATAAAAATAGGAACTTTGAAGAAGTATCAGGCTTCTAGAAGCCTGTGTCAGTCAGCTTTTGTTTCTGCAGACAAAGGGGTGCAATGCTGCCAGTGATTCATACAGTAGGACCCAGGAGTGGCTGGGTGGGCTGTGGTGTAGCAGTTTGTGTTGGGTGATGCAGTGCCCTCCCTGGAGTCCCAGCTACCAGGATTAGCCTCTGGGGTCACCTTTGAATGTACATAGTTTGGCCATCTATGCAGTTTACTGTCGTGACTTTTCTCACTGTGTAATGGCAAACACAGGAAGAGATTGTACTTTCCAGAACACACACAATCTAAGGAGAAAGTAACAAAAAAAAAGGAAGAAGTGGGTAAACGCAACCTATTGTATAGAGTTGTAGTCTTTGTGAGAAAACAAGGGAGGGTATTAGGACATGGCACTAATACTAAAGTGAGGAGTAAATAATGGCTTAAAACCTAAAAATACTTGGATATCCACTAGTCTAAGAGCATTAAAGGAGAATGGAAGAAACTGGAGGCAGCAAAGATTTCCATACCTCATTTTGTTCCCTCTTGTCCGTGTTCTGTCCATTTTGCTGTCCATGCTGCCGAATCACTGACCCTGCTTCTACTACTCCAGGTTTATAATTTCCCAGGCTCTTACTGCTAACAATTTTCAAAGCCCAAAGCCTCACAAAAGCTACTTATTTTGGACCAAGGACAGCCATGGCTGCACTCAGCCCATTTAGTCCACATTCTACACAGTCACACTAAGGATAGTGCAACTGCCAGTAAGATTCTTGATGGCAGTTATCAAGTAATTCTGGCAATTTCAAGGGAATTTTTCTTTCTATTTTAAAAAATTTTTTAGAAATTAATTTAATCCACCCATCAATCATATATGTGTCCATGTGTGTGCTGTATTTTGACATTATGATTGCTTACCTGGGCAGAGCAGTAAGTTGTAGCAACAGTGAGATTTCCTGCTAGTTTTCAAACATACAGTGTTTTTTAATCTTGACAGTATACATTTCCACAAGACTGATTAGGTTCCAGTGGGCTTCAGATACTAAAAAGATGGAATGTTAGCTAACATACAGAGTTGCAGAAATTTTAGACCTTCAATATGATAGATAAAGGATCTTGTTGATTGTAATGGACTCTTCATTGTCCCAAGAACCACTTTTTACATTTTTTAAGGTGATGTAGATCACAGTTGGAAAAGAAAGAGCATACAGTATGCAAACCTTCTGTGCTTTTGTCTCACCTCATTAACAAACACTCATTACTTTGATATCTACTAAGCGCTCTCAAGGAATAAAAAGAAGGCCAACCTGAACTGTTGTTTTCTTAGGACTTTTTTCAGGCACTTGGGAGTAGAAGACATAGATTTGAACTTTGTGTTCAGGGAAGAGACAATATAATCAACTAGATGCTCAGCAAAACATCTAAAAATACGTATTTGGAAATATGTAAAATATGTAAAAAGACATAAAGTACTTCCAACACTTCTGTGCTTAAGTGATAGATCTGTGATATTCACATCTAGAAGCTTCTGCTTGCTTAGGTTGTTCTATGGTATTGGTACCAGAGATGAGTAAATACTGCAAAGATCTGAACTTCTGGATTCATAGAATCTTAATTCAATTGAATATCCTCCTCTGGAAAAATGAAGGATCTTTTCATTAATGCAGGAAACAATTACTGCAGTTAACATAAGGTCAATTCATACTTTCTAGTAGAAAGCAGCATTACAGTGCAAGCTGCTGCCACATAGTACCATTATGCAGTGAAAACCATGTAGGTGTGCATTTAAATGGAGTATTTTATTTTTGTCTCACAGAAGAGAGAAAAACTGAATAATTTTAAAACATACTTTTTGTTTTTTCTTATTTGAGTGATAACATCAGAATTCTACCAGGAACTGGCAGCACTCAGTAAAGATTAATACAGTTGCAGGAGATTATACCATCTACAAAATGTCATCCTTGGGCCCTAAATATAATACACATAACAGATATTACATCTCTGCCTGTAATTTATTATACTACTATTTTGTTTTATGTAGTCCTGTCATTTTAAAAGTGAGAATCAGGTGAGCTCAGAATTTAATATATCAGCTATATTTCAGTGCTAAACTCTCTCTGGATGACCCAAAGCTACATGTAGCCATAATTTGAAAGTAGAAATACATTTGCACTTTACTAGAGAATTATGAATAATGAGATACTGACTACCGAGAAATAACATTTCAGCCTTGAGCTGTTGTCATTATAATTTTTTCTAAAAGTAAATTTTAAAGTCCTGGTTCTGCAGTGATTTAGACAGTGGCTTATTTTTATTTGTTAAAAATGTTGATTGATTGCACTGTAGGTGAAACAGACTGGTAAGTCTCTAGAAGGCTGGAACCAGACGGGGTGTAAAAGATGAAATGGGCACTCTTGTAGTGTATGGTTCTGGCAGCTGGATTCCTTATGTACAAGAAAGTACCATCAACTGGAATAGGAGAGATGGATTAGAAATATGAAATTTCAACTTCATTTTCTAGCAAATAGGAACAAAAACTGCAAAAATAAAGCACTCTTACGGCTGTAGGAGTAATGTCTGGATAAGAAATGAATGATCAGGCACTATAGCTTTTTTCATTTTCCTGAGAATATGAAGCACTCTGAACATTAGATTAAAGCTTCTGAATGATACTTAATCCTTAATTTTTTAGTTTTTCATCTCCAGTTTTTCACTAGTTATTAAGTCCTGTTAGAAAGTATGCTAAGCCTGTGCAGCTACGTTATATTATAAATAATAACTGCTCATCATTTATCTGTTTCAGAATTTAAATTCTGATTGAACAAAGCAAGCTAGATGCAGCCTGTGGTATAGTGCTGATCCATGGTTTTCTTCAGTGTAGCAATGATGCAGCACATCTAGCAGCCTCATCCGTTTCTATGGCAGCAGATCTCTTGCTATGTCTCTCTACATGTTTTCCTTTATAACAACAGACTGTTAGTACAGTCTAACATGGCTTAGTGGCATGAAACTGATACTGTCCAACTCATCAGCCTTGCTACAAATCACTCAGTGAGCTTCACTGGTAATATGTCACTTCACAGGTTCTGAAATATTTTGGTTGTGTTAGCTGCATGTCCAGTGCTAGACTACTGTTGTAATTTTCAAGAATTTTGATCTTGAATATCCTAAAGTATCCATGTAGCTTCTGTATCACTTCACAGATTAAGATATACTCTCATCAGTTCCTTTAGTTTCTCCCCTGACCCTTCTCAATGACAAGAGCTCGTGGCTTTGTAAACTAGGCACATTTTGTATCTTATGTATGAGGAAATAAATTATTTTACAGTGACCCAGTCTGCATTTATTTGATGAATAACTGAAGAGGAATTAAGAAAGCACTGATTGTACTAATTAACTGCCTACACTGCTTGATAAAAATCACATGCAAATTTTAAAATTATGGTTTTGTTCTTTCAGTGCTGCTTAATCTCCCATCTTGTAAAAAACCTTCAACTTTCCCCTGACTTACTTTTTTTTCTTGGGTAAGTTTTGGTATAAGTACTGGGACTTTTAAACTTTTATCTGAATTCTTTCACTTGCATCATAAGAGAAGTTGGTGAATGGAGAACTCTTTCATAACTCTCATTAAAAATGAAAGCATTTTAAGAAACTTCTTTCCACAGTCTGCCTTGGTTTAGCAGGTTAGACAAGTCTGCAATCTGTTAGGCATTCAGAGCTCACAGCACATTTGTTTTGTGTTACCAGCCAGAATGTGCTATATGAAACTGTCCTGATCATTCAAACTGCACATTTCTCTTCAGTTTTTCTGCTCATTCTCTGGTAGTAAACCATGGCATTAGTTTGACATCATATCCTTAGTAGTTCTCAGAAACTAAAGCCTAGAAGCGGCCAAAGCCTGCAACTATTCCCTGCCAGGCTGGTGCGTAACCAGTGCTGGGAGACACAGGATGTTGGAATCACTTCTGTGAAAACTCTCCTCTCTTGTAAGAGCAAAGATAACTGTTTCAAACACTACAGGAAGACAAGAAGCATCAGATGAGACTGCAACTGATGTCATCCACAAGTTTTCAGCCCCTGCTGATGTTCTATGAAAAAAACAGCTCTATGAAAAAAGTGTACACCTGGACTCTGATATGTATCCACACGTCCCCTTGACTAAAGCAAAGTTCAGATTGACTGGCCCACAGAATCAGTTATGTAGCTCAAGCAAAGAATATCAGGGTATGTATGTATGTGAAACAAGACCAAAAAAATGAATACTGAGAACTTTGATAAACCTAGTCTGTACTAATTGAAATAGCTAGTTGTAGAGAAAATTCAAATATGGGTATTGTTTATGAAGCACAGTCATACAGTTTACAGGTAAAAATGAGCAAAGCTATTGCTCCCAGTTGTGTGATATTATTCACTTAGTAGAGCTTGTCTTCTGACCCTGGCATGGGGTAGGAACAGACATCATAATCCACAGACTGTTTGAAGCAGGAGCACAAACAGGATCCCATTGCACTCAGATATGCTTCATCTCCTCTGAATGATTTGGTGAGAGAGCAGAGCTTTCCTTATGCATCATTTAGTAGCTGCAGAGATTTGACAGATCCACAAATCCCCATGACTCCCATTTCTTTCTAAGCAGCACTGAAAAAGTAATAGAGTAGGAAAAAGCTGAATGACACCTGGCCTTTGAAGGTAGGGAGAGGTTTGGAGGGGAGATAATTTTTTCCTTTTTTTTTTTTCTCAGACATAAGGAGTGCTTCCTAGGACTGAACAGACATGCCTTAGTTCTGGATAAGTTCTTTGCATATTTTTTTTTTTAAGCAGGACTGTGCTGATAAAGCCATTGAATGTGAGGATTTGTGTTATCCTTTGTGGCAAAATCACAGAATTCATATATGTGAGGTATAACTAAATGATGTCTTTATTCATATTTGGAATACCCGAAGAGATTACTGCAGTCAACGCAGAAAAATTTTAAAGTGTAATTGCCACATTTTTTTCCTTGATTTAAAGTGTAGGTTTAGCTTTGTCCTTCTAAACCCTGCCTTGAACATGTTAACTTTGTGCTGTGTGTGTTTGTATGCACATGTATGTAGTTGGAGTTCCCCTAACTTTCATTTTGAATGTGGAGTATGAAGACATTTAGAAGTTTTATACCATGTTTGATACATTCTGTACTGTAAGTTTTGTAAAAAGATTTTATTCAAGACTTTATGAACAAGGGTTCTAATGCCTTTAAAATATTCCTGCCAAATTAGGTGTTCACTGATCTTCCCACTAAAGGTCTTCATAAATCTGTACCAAACTGATTCTGGTACAGTTTTCTTATGTCAAGGCCTCTGAAGCTCTTATGAAATCCAAAAAAAAAAAGAAAATATTTAAGTTTCAGTTTAATCATTCATACCTCTGAAACCCCCTTTTCATGACCCCATTTAGTCATCAATCTGGATCACAGTGAGCTCTCTTAATTTAGTGACATTCCTGCTGTAGCCAGAACGGTCTAGGAGAATATGCAAGGTTTGTCAGTAGAAGTACTTTCTCATCTTAGATGAAGCTTTATAATATAATCTCTACATCAAAGATACCCTTCAGAGGGCAACTTTGTTTTTAGCCTGAATTCAGATGTTTAAAATGTGCCCTTTAAAATGTTTGAACTAATTGTCTAGGCCTCTCTGTGATCCATGGAAGGGGCTATACCTGGGGGAGAACTCACCAGGTTTGTGTTAGATGTCCTACCTTAGTCTGTTTTACCCTCTTGCATCCTTTACAGGGTCTCTCTGAGCCATACCTGGAAGATCTGTATGTCTGTAGCTTTCCTAGGCTACCAACACATCCTAGAGAATAGGACACCATAACCTCGGGCCACAGCCCTTGTGCCTCACACAGCATCACTCAAGGCGTACAATTCACTGCCACAGCAGCATCTGCTGCTGGCCAAAGGAGGGGCCTCTCCTGAAACTGGCTACTCCTGTCATGGGGTCAGGACATCCTTCAGCCCCAGTGGCAAGAAAAAAGCGTCTTCTGTCTCCACAGAGGGAACAGTATCTCCCTTTCTTTGAGAGACAACATACTGGTTTTTGATTCCCTTTTGCCTGAGGGCTCCCATCTTAAATTGTCATGGAAGTTATGGGACAGGGATTGCCAAGTGACCCAGATTTGCACCACAGCTTGAGGCTATGGCACCCTGCACGCCCTGGCTGGCAGCACAGCACGTGTGACATTGTTGTACCACTCAGTACTTGCTGCCTGCCTGGAGCCAGCAGTGACAGCAGCTGCCTGGTGCCACTCAGACACAGCAGGTTACCTGCTCCAAGGACATACAAGTACAAAGGGGAAAGCTTCTCAGAGGCAGTTTGCTGTGCTGCCATGTGTTGCAGGGGCTCTGCTACTCCCTGTGGCTCTCACTATGCCATTGGCAATGTCAGTGCGTGCCTCAGCTACAGCTGTGTCTCCCACCCCAGGCCCCTGGGCCCTGCTGTGCTGTTTCAGGGTGTCTCAGACAGGCCTGGAAACAGCCCTTGCTGTTTGCCTACCACACTATCCTGTGTGCCTTCTAGGCAAGACTGCTTTTCAGAGTGTGCTGCTGCACATCATGTTTTTCACTGTTGCCAGCGAAGGGTGTCTGACACCTGCTGATTCCTGCATCCTAACTTCCTCCCCTGGGGAGAGCCTGTCCTGTCAGGTTTGCCTCTGACATCGACACTGTTCTCATTCACAAATCCAAGGCTGGCCTCCCCATGTCTGGCAGCTCTACCCAACACCAGCAAGGTGGTTTAGGGGCATTAGGGGCTTAGCAACATAGCTGGTGCTGCAGAATGATTGAGCAGGCACGTCCTCATATGGCTTGAAGCTCCCAATTCACTTTGGATTTTTTTGTAAAGTGTTTTTGGTTAGAGACAAGTTTGTTTGGACACTTTTCTTTTTATATTCTTACCAGTGTGTCAGGTCTCAAGGTTTCTCACCAATGACCACTATTTACACATCATGAGATACCTAATATTGAAAAATAATTTGGGGGGAAATGAGGCTTTGCTTCACCGCAGAGATAACCAAATATCAATGAGGAATTTTATCTTTATTTCATGATGTTAGCACAATAAACTCACACAGTAGCATTGATCTGTACTTATTTAACAAAATACATTTATAGCAATTTACAAATTATTTTCCATTTGAAAACATGGCATAACATTTTATTAAACACAATACTTTATATAGAGAATTCTCATTTAAAAACATATTTTATTTTTAAGTATTTTCTTTTCTCAGTAAAGCACAGCCTAACAAAGAAATTCGTGCCTGTTAGCAAGTAAGAAAATCAGAACACTAAGAAGATGTCACCTGTCAATTTATTTTATTAATTTTAAATTAAGGTACCAGTGGAATGTAAACAAAGAGTAATTTTACAAAAGGCTCCTTATCAAATATACATGCAGAGGTCTGAGATCCAATGTATATATTATTACATTTCTGCTCTCTAACGTAATATAATTTGATAAGCCATTATTAAAAACAGTAGCCTTTGGCACTTTGAGTAAAAAAGAATATATCAATATTTATGTATAGAACATAATTTCAATGATTACACAAGAGCTTTAAAATCTTTTCTTAAGAAATAGGAAACTTTAGGAAAAATATCACACTGCACTTGAAATAGCGCAGCAAGTTTTAGAGTAATAAAAGCAACATATATGCCAATATATATCTGACTAAAACCAAGGAATAAAGAACAAACACTCCCACCAGGAATCCTGCTGTTTCCAAAACAGCTAAATTGCCAGAGGGAACATTTTCTAATCTTTGCTTTATTGCCATTATTCTCCATTTCAATTTTCCATTATTTCCAGGTTCATCTACTTACGTTCTTTTCCCCTGCACTTACAAACTAACAAATGATTGCATCTTATTTCCCTGCATTGATAGACCAACAGTGTTTGTGTCTTACCCATTCCTTTAAAGCTAATCCTACCTGCTTATCCTGTACCTAGACTAAACTAAATCCAATGGGTTTTGTTCATGATAGTCCAAGTGTTTGTAATTCCTAGGAATCTTGTACAAAATTTAATATTAAATACCAAGGACTAAAGATACATCTTTTTGAAAAGAAAAAACAAATCTTGACTTGTAAATACTAGCATCTGAGAACTTATTTCTAAAAAAATTACTTTTTTTTCTTTTTCTCCTAGTAGGTACAATTATTTTTCCCAGCTGATGTGCCTTAAAGTGTGTCTTCAACATATAGTGCCATTAACATATACAATATGCTGCAACCCTACTGGGTAGCTTCTTACATGCAACCTGCAGAATACTTTCTCCCAATCACTCTTAAGTATGATGGGGTCATCTTGTATGAATAGCAGAAAGAGTGTGGTCATTTCCTTAAGGACTGACACTCTTCCTCAGCACTCGGTGATGGGCAGGTGAGGGAAGCATTGCTTGGCACAGTTGGCTTGACAGCAAGCATTCAGCTAAGCCTGGAGCACCTGTAAAACTAGGAAGTACATATAAAGCTTTCCATTGACTCGCAAACACCATCCTCATACTTGTGAAATTACTTAGGTTTGGGGTTGGGTTTGAGATTCTGTTTTGGTTTGGAGGTCTTTTTTTGGGTTTTTGTTTTGTTTGGTTTTTTGGGTTTTTTTGGTCTAAATTTGTGTATGTGCTGTTTATCTTCTTGATGGGATGATTCTTCCTTCTACCTCCTACTTGGCTGGGGTAGGGTGGGCTTTCCCTTAGAGTTCTGTGGGGTAGGGTCTGTAGACAGCTTCTGACTATAGAGAATGTATCTGGTTCTCTGATACGTTAAATCAGAAGAGGACTTAGACCAAAACACTCCTCTCCAGAAGCCAGAGAACAGACCTGATCTGCTATTACTTATTCAGTGAGGGGACTGCTAAGCCATTCCCCTCCTAGCAGTGGAGCTGGGAGGTGTCTGAGAGTACTTCTCTTTCAGGTCGAAACAGGAGAGAATGAAGAGCTGCAGTGGGTGAGCACTGCCCCTGGCTTCCTTCAGGGTTCAAATCAGAGCCAAATGAAATGAGGCATTTCTTCTACCAGTGCCCAATTTAGGGCATGACATGTTTATTCCTTCCATAGCTCATCCTTTCAATAATTTTTGGCAATGGAGATTTTTAGCAGCCAAGTTTTTTCATTATATTGAAAGCTCAGTTACTAAAATAATTAATGTTCTCTCAGGTGCAGAGACCTTTCCTATTCTTAAGTGGCAGTGGTGGGAAAAAAATACCATGCTTAAGAAGGCTCTGGAGCAAGTCTCAAGGGAGGTGAACTGTAGTAGTGGCACAATGCAACACTCGTTCAGTGATTCTGCAATACCAAGGCATTCCATTCTTTAAAGCGAAGCACAAAGCCCCTGCGTGATGGTGATTGGGGTGAAACTTGTGGTTCTTCTTGTGGAATACTAAGCAAGTGAGGTGAATGACTGCTTCTAAGTGTGAGCTATGATATTAATTCCTGTCTCCTTGGAAGGTGGTCAAGAAAGTTGCCATCTATTTTTAGTTATTCATGGCTCACCTTTCACATTTACACATCTTGCAGTTATTGGTGTCCTGCATTATTTGTTTCAAAACTAATAGAAAAATGGAAGGGTCGCTGAAGGACAGAATAAGAATTTTAAAAATGTAAAATCTGAATTACTTGTAGTACTTGATAAGACCCCTTAAAAAACATAATTTAAAACAATTCTACAAGTTAGCCCACTAAGAAGCAGCCTCTTCATTAGTAGCACCTGTTCTTAAACAAAAGTTGAGCAGTAGCAGCAAAACTATTCAAAATAGATAGTAATTCCATTCTAATGGAATGTCACCCACACATTTTTGTTGCAGTAGACATCTTAAAGAACTACACAAAACCTTTGCAATCTTTGACTGTGACAGATCCACTATAACAAAGCTGTAAATATTTCCTACGCTAAATGAATGCAGCCAGCATCATCATAGTATTAGCAATATTACTTTTAAAGTAACTGCACATCAATATGTCATGTTTGCAGAGTCTAATAATTATGCAACTTTTCAAAACATGTAAAGTTATCATCAGCACCATCCTGTATTAAAGATTTGGTGCAAATTCTGCAAAGGTGAATATATACCACTGATACAGCCTTTGCTGTGAAAAAGTCAGTCAATTTTGGACACAAATATAAAATAAAAAGTTGGCACATTCAGGAAATACAGTGTCTGTGTTCAAGACCGTTGTTCTAATTGACATCATCACCCTCAGATAAATGTTTTGAATCTGAAGAAACAAGTTGCATGAAAATTTTTCACATTAGTTCTGGTACTGTGCTTTTCCCCCCCACCACATGTTTTCACAGGCTCATGCGCATTGCACGTCAGCAATGCAGGGCTGCTGGTCAGTAATTTGGCACACAAAGGTAAATATCAGCTCAAAACAAAGGGAGTAGAACCTGTGTCAAGATGTGTTTATTTTGTGGTGGTATGGACCAGCTGATATGTCTCCTGTCATTCCTTGTACGCTCGTGTGGGGGACGTGCCTTTATAGAAGATGTTTCTGGTGTTCTCTGGACTGCTCCCTCTCTCAGGGATTAAAATGATGTTACCTTTTCTTCGAAGTGTTGAGTCCCGGCTAGAAGAAATGGACAGAGTCTCTGAGCCAATCTCACTTCCCTCCACTGGTGTGACTCTTATCGTAGTGATTCCATGATGGTGATGCTCAGTGTTATCTATGTTGCTTCTTTTCCTGTCACCTGACCCATAACTGTCTTTTAAGGAGTCACAGCTCTCAGAGTCTCTGTTAAGATCATTTAGCTCATATGTTTGACGAAGAGTGACTTTTTCAGGACCTTTCCATTTCCATGACCCACTTCCTTCTCCTTCTGATGGCATCTGAATTACAGGTCTGTTATTTTCAGGATGGGCCTCAACTCTAACAATGCTACTTGGCTCATGGTCTGTCAAGGTTTTATATCTGATGGCTCCTGTACAGGTCACTGTGCTTCCCTCTGAACTCTTCGGACTGCCCTGAAGCACTCCTTGCTGCTTAGACATGGCTATTACTTGCATGATTCTTGGCTGGCTATTGCTCCTGCATGCAACACTCTTCTCAGCAGCTTTCAGCCATTTAGCTCTAGCTGAACTACTTTTGGGTGATGTGTTCACATTCTCCTGAGTCTCTTCAGGAATGTGTACTAGCTGGGAGGAGCCAGGACGGGACTGAATAGAGACCCTCGGCCCGCCAGTAAGACCTGAGTTGTTACAGCCTGGTACACTGCCAGGTTGGATTTTCAGGTATTGGCTAGTTGGACCATGATGATCACCATTTACACCCACTCTGGAGGGTTCTGAGCTTGACCTCATTTCAATAGCCCTTGGTGGTGACTGGCCAGATTCAGTCTCTATTACTTGCAGGGACAACTTTCGACTTTCGTTCTTGTTCTTCCACTGGGACAGCAGCTGTTTGGAGCGGGCAGAATCCATTGATGCATGGATTGTTGCGTTTCGTCTTGCTGGATCTTCTAAGGATGGTGTGTTGACTCTTGGCAAGGTGTTGCTGAAAGTAACCATGTTTTCCTTTCCCATTGGGCTTCGTGGTGTTATTATTTCTACATCAGCATTTGCTCTCTTGAGATTGGTCAGAGACCCTGTATCTCTATGGTTTCTATTCAGGATACTTTCCGTACGGTGCGAGACAATTCCATCGCTGCTGCCGCCGTTTTTACCTGGCAGGATTCTGTTGGCATCTTGACTGAGGTCTGTCAGTGACCTTAGAGGTTCTCTGTGAAAACTTGGGTGAAACACATTCTCGTCACTCGGTAAGAAGTTCCCCACAGCATACAGGCCCTGATATTTGGACAGAAGCATCAACAATCAGTCAAGAAAGCTAAAAAGGACACATTTTAAGATACTTTAATTACATTCTTTTGCTTTTAAATAGAATTCAGTGACATAATTACTCCAGCTAAACTGACGTGTATGGTTACTTTCCTTTCCTCACTAGTATAGCCTTAGTCCAAATTCTGTCCTCAATCTGGTACCTCTAGGTATGTATGAAGTAGTCTCACTAGGATAACTAGGGCATATTATTCAGGGTAATAAGCAGCTGAGGTAAGGATTTAGCCTCCATGAACTTTCTTCTTTTTATTAAGCAACAGATAAAGCTGCAGAAATAATGTTTTGTTAGAAAAATAGCAAAATAGATGTTTGCAGTCTCTTAGGCAAAGCTATTTTACAACTATACTACCATCTACCCTGAATCTTGTTACAGCTTGAGTTGTTCTCTGCCATTAGCAGATTCTGTCCTTTCTACTGCACAGCAACCATGTAATACAATATCTACATCATAGAAAAATTTATCAACTTTAAATCAATTGCTTTCCAAGCTATGCAGAACTGTAATAAGATTTTGTGATACATTATTTTCTTAATCAGTAGACTCGCTGTAAAATTCTGCCATTTTAAAAAGACTCCACTGAGAGCATTCTGTGAGAGGGTCAAATATCTGACTCAATCACTTGAGTTACTTGTTCTTTACATTCCTTTCAGAATTATTTGTAGTTTCTCAGTTTCCCCATCCTCCTGTTGGTGTGTAATTTTCAGGGCAAATTTACTGCATCCTGGGTATCCAGGACAGCATACTCTCGGCTGTCAAGCAACAGTATATGAAGACCTAACAAAGCATACTTGTTTGTGCATTTCAAACATGGGGGGGAAATGGTCCATTTAGGTAAATCTGCAAGAGAGGATTATTTGAAATAATTTTCTCAACAGAGTGCCTTTCTGCTCACAGTGCAATCATGGAAGTTGACTTTAGTAGCTCATGGGGCTTCTGTTATTACCCTGACTGCTGTTTCTCCTGCCCCTGTGAAAGCCATTTTTCCTGATCACCTTTGCAGACCATCTGGAGGTATCTCAGGTTATGTTATTTCAGAAAACAGGGGGTTAGGAAATAAACTTATTTTAGTATTATACTAAAATTCATCATTGACTCCTTGGGGGTAAAACCATCCTGCTGGCTGTTAAGACTCTTCTGTTACCCTGCCCACCCTCAAGCAGTGGTGTCAGCAGAAACTCTGATTGTTCCCAGGCACCTGTGGTGCTCTCTGAGCAGCCAGGACAGTGAATTCCTGCTGGAGGCATAGTGAGAGC
This sequence comes from Petroica traversi, assembly GCA_025920805.1. NCBI lineage: Eukaryota > Metazoa > Chordata > Aves > Passeriformes > Petroicidae > Petroica > Petroica traversi. The sequence continues at coordinate 18,481,282 of JAHLSL010000008.1, read as the reverse complement.
AGCAAGCAAAAACAAGTGCTTGATGAGCTTCCTACTGACAGACACAATCAGGCCTGACCTACATGCTTCCTTACAGGACCCTCCCAAGGTGCTCCATCTCTTTCCACCCAGTACAAAGGAAAAGCATAGGAATAACCTGATTTGACCATCCTTTTCCCCCTGCATAGTTTCCCTAACAACTCCAAAGAATCACAAGTGTATTGGCTTTAAATCCTTGCAAATTCAGCAATTCACTCAGCTGAGTTGCTCATACTAATCCAGTAATTTTTTTGGGCTCATAAAGCGAATACTGTCAGTGTCAACTCAGGTCAGCATCAAATACCAATTAATCAAATATTTTTCTTGTGTTATGCTTTTAAGTGTGGATTAGAAAAGGTGAGTATATTTAAGTATTTAATAAAGCACATAAAGCTAGAGCTGTTTCTGTATGATTATATTCCACTTTGTCCATTGTTATAGCACTTTACTTTGAAGTACTTGTTTGCTCTTTCCTGTTTTCTTTTAAAGTCCTTATCCTTAACTCACATCTTCAACATATATTGACTATACTTATAATAATGGCATGTGACCATGATGAAAAGTTTTCATTAAAATAACCAGTACTCTTATTCCAGCCTTATAAGTTTAATTTTCAATAACTTAACCATGACTATTGTATTTACCAAATAGAGAGCAATTCCTCCTCCTATGAGAAAGCCACAGTAAACATCAACTGGATGATTCTTATACTGGGTTATACGAGTCAGACCACATATAATTCCACAGATGATAAAGGCAAAGACCAAGAGTGGTTTAAGAAGTTTTGAGGAGTCTGTTAACGTAGAATTGAAGTACATCTTGAAAAAGAAAGAAAGAAAGAAGCAGTTGAAGAAACTTAAATATACCCAAAAGGATTTTAATTTCTCACATTCACTGTTTCTTTTATCTATAGATCACTAGTATACAGTAATATTAAAAGTAATCAATTTAATTTTACTTTATAGCCCTGTTAAAATTTGCTAATTTACTGCAAAAATATCTGAAATCCCAAGGAATGGATTTCCAAAAACATAGGCAGTGTTGCTTATTGACATCAATTAGGGTAAGTATTTTATGGCTCAATACTGTTCCAAATCGGCACCTAAATGTTCTATAAATGCGACTATGGAGCCACCTCTTGTGAAATACAGAAGCCAGATGTCACGCCAGATGAACACAATAACCTGTTCCAACAAAAGCTACCACCAGATGCTTTAGAGAGCCATTTCTCAACTGAGGGCCATAATGTCAGGGAGGTCACATAAATTAAGTGGAGGTGGATCATCAGTTTTATTCCAAATTTTGACCTACCTCTGGGCAGAATAAATACTGGCAAGCTTCCAGTACATGCACAACACTATTATCTAATGTTATTAAGTGGTTATTACTGTTGTCTTCCTCTGATTTTTACAGCACAAGTGATGGAATTACTTTTTAAACTTCAAGTAAGTGGTCACTTGTACAAACATTATAGGCCATACTGAAGAAATGTTACTGCTCAGAAGTGCAAAAACAGCTGTGATTGCTGCAGCATGTCCCTCAGTTCTCTGCTAGAGACTGATGGGTTTATTCACTTGCTTTGCAGTAACACCTTGAAGGCCTCTGGGAGTGATTGTCCCATTTCATCCATGCTGCAAATCTCTGGAAGTAAAATCAAACTACATCACATGAATGTATGGCCCTTACTTATATATGCCTCAAGTTTAAAAGCAGCGAATCAAGTGAAGACAGCAATAAAGAAAAGGCAGAATACATAAAGGTTAATTTGACCATGTAGTTAAAATATTACTCTGTAGGAAAGATAAACACTGCATCTTATATGAGGATAATAAGAGGCATCAAATATACTTTAACATAACACTTTTGGTTGCTTCTTATCAAAGGATACAAAGCAGTTGAATCTTTTCCTTATTCTTTAACAGCTAAAGCCAGCTTTATTAGTAGTTTTAGTTTGCTTTCCGATTGGTAGGATAAAAACATCCATCCATCCAAGATATCCAGGCAACACATAATTTCACAATGTACAGCAAATTACTTTCTGACTTTTGTCTGGTAGAAATGAAACTGAACAGAGTTGGTTACTCACCGAAATGTAGACTGCTGCAAAGGCTGCCAGGGTGGCATGCTGAGAAGGGAATGACTTTCTGCCAAGGAAGGACACTCAAGTTACACTTCTCAGTTCACATGCACAGTGCTAGTGCTCATTGAAAAAAAACACTGGGTGGTACAGTCATTTCCATCTTACACTTCTTCAGCAATATGTGAGCTATCAGTAACATTTGTCATTGGATGACATATTTCTCAAAGAGAGGCAAACTACATCTTTATTTGCTATGACTATAGGTTTACTTTATATCATGACAGAAGCTAATGACAACAACATGGGGAGGGCATTTTAAGAATTACTGGGGCCCTCGATGGCCAGAGCAAGAGAATAAATGAAAACATGTCCAAACTCTCTGAGATAGTAGGTGATAAAAGGTCTGCTCTTGAAATTGCTGAGGGCATTCTGCTCCCATTGAAAGCCTGTTGAATGATGTGGACTGCTACACAGAACCATCACATGAGGCTCTCTAAGATTTTAATGTTAAAATTCTTCTATCCCCATTTCAATTCCCTGTAAACAACTAAAGAAAAGTGATGACAATGTGAAAAAGATTTCTATATAGTAGAGAGAAAAAAAAGCTGCATTTGGATTCAGTAACACCTGTTTTACAGTGGACATCTAGATCACAGAAACCCTAAAAAAATTCTGTGACCTCTGATATCTAGAAATGAGTCAAATACAGTGAAGACTTCTCTCTTTACAATGGTATAGATATGTAATGCAACATGCTGGATGTCTTGGTGAAGAGTATGTCTAACTTGCAGTCACAAAAGCAACTTTCCCCTGAGAAAGCTCAGCTTGGGCTAAATTCTTAAACAATCATTTGGCTTCACAGATGGGTCTTGCCACCCTAACTGGGCTTCATGTGCAGCCATTTTCCTAACAACACCTGAGTGAACTAGTTTAGAATTGCAGAGACAAAGTCCTTTAACTTTAGGCAGACATTTGTTCTGCAAAGCAGCAGTCTGCTTTCTGAATTTCTTTCCTGTGCATTTTGCCTTGTCTGTTCTACATAATTAATTGGCAGTTCAAAATGTGCATGCAGTGTGAATGCCACGCTGCTGACCTGAATTTGAGCCTAGGGCTCTAGCAGGTTCATGACTCTGGCCAAGATGAAATCTGCATGGTTCCTTTTGCATTTCTAAAGACAGACCTAAATTCTTCTTCATCCTCTTTTATTTTTAACCCGCCTGAACAAATTTTTCACAAATAGTATCCCTGCAGAACAAGTTCAGGGTTGCAGATAAGGAATAAAGACACGGAAAAAAAAAAACCCCCAGGTAAATGTTTATAATAGCTAATCAACTCCTTTACCCTGTGCAGGTTTTAATGAAGCATAAATCTACCTAGAGTTTCTGTGGAACCAATGGTATATTGATTCTATGAACTTTTCTACCACTCGGAACTTAACCTTAATTTGATGGCATTTTTATAGTATAAAGGTGTGTCACAATGGTATAGTCAATTTTCTCTTTATTCTCTTTTCTATTCACATACTTTCAGGGCAAACAGACTAAATGCACTCTCTGTACTCTCTAATGGTGTCAATGCTTTTGTTCCTCTATTTGTTATCTTTTAATCTAAATTGAAAATAACTCCAGCTAAAAATATGTAGCCTTTTTGTATGGCTCTGTATTGAAATAGTGAACAAAAGTCTCAAATAAAACATGTCCTGAACTCTGATGACAGTGTATCATTCAAAATGCTCATATGTGAGGATGTGCAGAGGGGGAACAATGATGACAGAGTTCTACTGAGAGAGTCACACTGAGTCAGAACAGAGGATAGAGACTTCACTGGAGAGCTCAATAGAAGTGACTGAAAAGATTCTTTGAAGATAATAGAGGAAAAGATGGACAATAGGAACCACTGGGTATTTGGGGATGTTGCACAAAAATGATTTGATGTAATCAGTTGGATAATTATGTGCTCCTCTCTATACTTTTCATAGAGAAGCCTAGAGGCAAATTTCCGGAGCCAAAGTTTCTGGGAAGTACAAATAAAAAATGAAGGCCATTAGCAAACTCAGAACAAGTCCCTTCCAAACTGAAATTATTGAAGTCTAGTTAACCTCCTGTACTGTAGAAGTTGTACCATAGTTTCTATATAGATGACTGAAGGAAATAGCTACTGAAGAAAGTGTACTGAAGAACCAGCAGCAAATGCTGCTTGCTGTGATAGAGACTGACACAGGAAATAACAGAAAAAGGGAAAAATGCAATAAAATTGAATTAAGAAGAAATTGAGGGTGGTGCCAGAATATTATGGACTTCCAAATGTTTACTCTCTGACGGGAATAACTTTGAGATATCAATATATGGTCATTTTCCTAGGGAAACAGAAATACCCAAAACCTGGTTGCTTAGTCTTAATGTGTTGCGACTAATTTCACTGTTTTTTTTGGAAGTGATAGTGTTAAACTTAGGATTGATTGGTGGTTTTGGAATGGCAGTCAATTCAAAGCAGCAGACATAATATTTGAGATAATGAAATGAATAAGATGTAATTTTTCTGAATTTTTTCTGCCTGCTCCATGTAATCATGTCCTGATTTTCCTGGGACACCATGCAGATACAAGACACTTCTTGCAAGCATCAGGCTTCACTGGCAATATGCCAGTAACAGCAAATGGTTATGTTATGGGGAAAGAGGTAAAGAACCAGTTAGAAATACCATGCAAGCAAAAACAGGTTTGGGAACACACAGATTTGCACTATTGTGGTATTTCCTCAATAAAAAGAGATCTTTCTTCCAATGCAGTTAATATAAAAACTTAATTAATTAGAGAAACAAAAAAAAAACTTTTGCAAAAACTCTCAAACACTTGGATAACAAAGTATATTATACAGAAGTCTCATACCAAGCACCCGTGAGTCTTCCCCTGCCTGTTACCCACATACCACTTAGAAAAGCAGTAGAAGCTACACAGAGTGACAATTGTATACACTCCTTTGAGGGAGGAGAACTGTGCTTTGGAACCTGACAAAGTCTTCCAAAGCCCACTCTTAGACTAATATCTTTATAGAGAAAATTGAACATCATTAAAAAGACATTTCTGCATTCACCTTTGTTATAAAAAAACCCAACAAATTCATTCATACTTTAACTAGGAAAAAAACATCTTGAAATTGGAACAGAATATAAAAAATAAAATGAATGTTTAAAAATGTACACAGTGAAAAACAGAACCAACCTTCCAGCATTGATAATATTGAGATCAGCTCCTGAGCAAATATCTTCCACAACATATGAATTCTCGGAGCAAGATACATTTAAGGATGTATAGTTAGGCTTGCAAACAGTCAGGAAATATGGTGCCTGATATCCTGTTGATAGCTGTATAATATCAGTAACAAGAGCAGTTGCACAAAGACCAAACACATGAACACCTAGGAAAGAAAGCAAGAGAGCTTGTTAACTTTACTATATGCATCAATCAGGTTGATTAATTGTGCAAACTATGTGCAATAGAACTCTGGTGGCTTTTGTTATTGGACTTGAGAGAATTTAAATAAGCGGTATTTTTTTGTGAAAGCTTATTGCAAAGTTGAATTCTTTAATATAAAAATTAAGATAGTTTATGTTTGTTTTCTTCCTTTTGATACTTAAAATTTTGTTTTAATAGCTTGATGTCTTCCAGTATCTTTTCTTAATGGGGAGTTACATTGGAGCTGCTTCAGTTTGGAAAGTTTCCTGAACTGAATAAAGAGTAGCCAACTATTTGAGGAGAGCATATGTGCTTATCCAGCCCTTGGAGTTTCACACTGGAAGACAGGCTTTTAGTAGTATGGACAACTGCCCGTTAGATCATTGCTCTGAAGACCTGTTCTCTTTCTGCCACCATAGAATCACCAGCTGGTGATAACGCTGGCTACCTTCACACCTCTGGTGTTTCTTGAGTATTATGTTCTTGTCACTAATCTATATATTAAGTCTATTTCATAAGGGATCAATGCTTCAGACTGATTAATTCACAAGGCAATTGCTTTACTGAACATTTTCAACTGCTGTTCTCCTAAAGATGTACCTATAATTCCCCACTTTTATTCACAGAGATAAATTTATTTTTCATACTATTTAATTTTAAAATTGGAAGAATGTCAAAGCCATTAAAATATGAAAAAACCTTCAAATTCAGAGTGGAATTGGGGATGAAATTCATGTGTCTTTGAGTTTTTGGGTTTTTTTTTGTGAAGGAATACCAAACAGGAGAAGAAGTGGACATGGGGTATGTTTACAGTCCTCCCTGCTCATGGTGTAATCTAGGAACTCTCTGCTTTCTTCCTCACTGCTGCTCTTACGATGCTTTATTGGTCACAGATTGCATAACCTCTCTTGTCACTACCTCCCTGTTTGCCAGACTACCAAACCCCAGGGAATAGTTGTCCTACCAGGTTTTCAGACTGCTGCCTGCTGGCTGTCTTTGCCTAGGCTGCCTTCTCTAACGAAAGATTTCTGAAACAGAGGAAACCTTTTCTTTAGCCACTCATTGGGAGAGGAAATTAATGGTAAGAAGGGGATCCAGCTGCCTTTCAAATTTGAGTTTTTAATAAATGACAATTAAAACAAAGTAAAATGAAAGAATTCAACATGTTCCTCTATCATTTAAGTTGCCAGATTCTAGCCCTTTTTGAGAGGCAGATAAACACATTCTAGAAAAAGAATGTCAAACCTACTGAGAGTTTCTGACAAGTTTTCACTGTCATACTGAATACTGTGACAGGTGGGTTGAATCCTTATGATGCACTGAAGACAGGCAGGGGAAGCTGTACCCTGAAATAATTAAAAGGCAGCCAGCTCAAGGTGGGCAGGGAAGGAAAACCGAATTACTCTTTCAGCAACACTGACAATAGAACTGGAGAGGAAAGGGAAAATGGAGAGTGTAGATGCTGCATTACTGAATAGGGGGCTACTTTGTTGCAGTCTGAGTTTCTTCTCAGGTTTTCTACCAGAAGATCTATGCTACTGACAGCTCTGCACTGTTCTAAAAGGCTGTTTCAGAAAAGGAACCCTGCATGGTGAAAACTAAATGTATGTGGAAAGTTCTTTTTTGTGAATAACAATTGAAACCCACCAACAAATCTGACAGCTCTTCTAAGAAAAGAGTTGAAGTTGCATCCTCCTGCATTAATATTGGCCTCTGTTCCAAACCCATTTCTTCTTTTGGACAGGCAACAGTAGAGAATTCCTTCTCCTATCATTATCTGCAATGACAAAGGAGCCATTAAATTGAATGCAGCACTTACTCAGAAGATTCTGATTGAATTTAAAGGGCTGTAATACAACTGTAACACAACCAGTGTCATCCACTGACATGCACTCAACAAGAAAAGATTTATATCAATATGTAAATATAAAGTAATGCAACTTAGCCTGAATGAGGGCAGGCAAGAAGATGGCCCTGAAATTAAATGCAAATGGATACAGCATACAGTGGCACCCAGGCCTTGATCTACAGCTGAAACTTGATGCTTCTTCAATAAAAAAGCAGTAATTATAAAATATCGCCTCTAAAATAATCCAGAGCCACTTCAATATCTTAGTGTTCCTGAAGTGGTTTTAGCATTCAGTCTTGGCCACAAGCCTAGCAATCCTGAGCAACTTCTAATTATGTGACAGCCTGCTCTTCTGTATTTGTTTAATTTGGCTTGGGTTTTAACCAGATCCACAGCAGCAGAAAAAGTTCTGTCCTTATGGTCCCTCACAACACACCAAACCAAACTAGATTATGACCAAAGCCCTAGACAGGAGTTTAGAAAAGGAAGAATATAAATAAAAAGTGATGTCACTTGCTGGAAAATCCAGACACATTTAGACATTTGCACTCTCAAGATTTTATTGTTTTCCTTGTTCAATAGTACAACTCTTCGGAATTCTGTCCAGGGTTTGTACAGAGTTCACAGACAGGGCTGGATTGAAATATTGCAATTAATGAGGCAGCTCTCAGCAGCAAAAGAAGATTCACTTTGCCTATCCACAGCTCCATGCAATGCACAAAGCTTATAATGCAATGAGATGCCAAAGCATCTGAATTATGCTGAATCTGCTGTAATTATCAGTGGTGTTTGTCTATATTAACACCACCACTCCAGGAAAAGGGAGGTTAAGGGGAAAAGCTCAGACAAACTCTTTATTAGCTAAAGTTTTAATACATTGAAATTTCTTGGCCAGGAAGATCAAAGTAGTGAAAGTTTTCTTATGACGCAGAAAAGCCAGTGGCAAGGGTTATAATCAGCTGAGAACTACGGCCACTATTATCTGTCTACGTGCAATCAATTTCTTGTTGAAGCTTCCCAGAGAAATCAGTAGTAATCCAAACTTAAAACTCAGAAAAACTCCAGTAGTTTTTAGCCAAGTTCTAGGGAACTTGGTACAGGGAAAACACTAGACAGATGGATTAGTTTGTATGATAGAGCAAAAAAACCCAAGAATTTTCCTATGTCAAGGAAAATTCAGAGGCTGACATTTCCACAGAAAAAAAACTCCCAAAGCAGAGCAGGCAGTAGGAGTGAAACTACCAGCACTGAATTTCTCTCCTTGAGAACTGATTTCCCAGATCAATGTGATTTAATGTCCTAATGATCTCTGGTGAAAAAGACATTGTTACCTCTAAGCAGGTTTTTAGTCAGTGGCTGATAAGCGTTTGAACCTTCAGTGGTACAAATAAATATCTGGTCCTAAAATTTATGAATGAGTAATTAGAGAGAAAATCTATCAGAGGAACAGATTCAGAGTTCTTTGAAGCAAATGGAAGTCATGCTGCAATTCAGGTGTGTATGTTCCAGACATAAAATATCTGTCTTGATAACCTCTTCAAGTCCAGGTGTTCCACACTGAAGTCTCCTGCAGTTTTTGAATACATACATAAAATTTTATCTATGTCATAAGCTGTAGGACATATGTCAATAATACAGGTAGTTATTTTCTGTAACCCTTCAGGGCTGCAGAACCGACATGTTTAAATGCATTTGCTACTCACTAATAATGAGAAAAAAAGCCCAACGAGAAAAACTGAAACATAAAGCCCCAAAGCCATACGGATCCTTCTGTAATAATGGCTTGGGAAAATAAATCATAAAATGTTAGATTTTTTTTAATATAAAAAATTATAATGAACAGATTTGTGTATGTTCTCCAGTCTTGCAAAAATTATTATACCAGCTTGTCTTCTCCCCCACGCACACTTTTCTTTCTTCTTATATATACTCTTTGGTAGTATCTAAACTGGGGCTTTATCATACCTGGATTTTATTGAGTCTTGATGACCTTCTGCCTCATACAGCAGTAAGTACCTGAAGTGTGGACAGAAGCCAGGATATGCAACGTCACTGGAGATACTCAGTTCTTCACATAGCTTATGCTTTCTCTTGGAAGTTTTACAGGTTTTATGAAGTGTGTAATCAACTGAAATGTTAATGAAAACTAGCTTACAAAATGCTAAACTCTACAATATGACAATGGCACAATTGTAATCTTTTTACACTGAGCTTCGTTGGCCCATTTCTCCAAAGAAAAAGGGAAGGAATGGACAAAAATTACCCTAGTTCATTACTTCCAAAGTGGTATCAATTGTAAGGAGCCAATGCCTTCAGTGCTTTCACTGAAGGAGGTTGTGAATTTTGCAATGTCACTGTTAGTCTCTTACTAACACATCACATTCATGCTCACACCAATACAAACGAACTACACCTTCCTAAGGCTTGCTGCTTTTAGCCTGTTGTACTTGGATGATTTGGGATTTACTTTCTTTATCAAACTTTCTTTTTTATAGGCATGCTCAAGCATGGGTTTGAGTTCCTCACATGGCATGCTTCTGATTAATTTTCTGTACTGCTGTTACATACTGGTAGAATGATTCAAGCCAAAATTACATTTTCTATTGCAAAATTTCATGCAATACTGAAATAATTGAGCTATGATCAAAGCCCTTAACAAACATTATATAATGAAAGAAGCATCTTCTATCCTGACTTAAGGTGTTTGATATTACCTAGGTTTAACATGAACTCTCAGAAGTAAAAACCAGGTTTTACCACCTACTGTGGCCCAAGTGAGCCTAGGTAGATTCCTTCTTTAGCTGTTTCAGAGAAGTCCAGTTTGTTGTCAGCAGAAACACTTAAGAAACCCAGCCAACTCCCAGTACTAATGTTTTGCTTTTATCACAGTATTTGGTGTTTGCAACAATCATTTGCACCAGGATCACTGAGAGTCTTAGCTCCCAGTTCCTAAATGTGTAGTTTTTAGCCTGCTGGTTGTGCAAAATCCTTCAAAAACGGTTTCTAAAGCAACGAAAATCAAATGCAGTAAGAACTGTTCAGTTTAAAAAAAAGTAAGACAAATAAAGAAAAAACATTCTGGAAAGCAAAGAGAGAACAGGACTTGATAATTTTTTATACAGGCATCACATTTTATAGATTTTGTAACCATAAATTGGAGAGTGTTATAAAATGAATTAATTGGGTTGAAGTTAAGGGAATTAAGAAGAGCTGGTAGCAGAGTTTTATTTGCAGCTGGCCTTTGAGAAATGCCTAACTGAGATGTGTAGTCATTGCTGTCAGGGGGTAGAAGAGATGCTTTCAAAAGGTTGATCATGTTTTTTAGGTGCATAGAATCACCCACTCAAGGTGAATTTCTCTCTTCATTTGCCAGACATGAGTGGTGGGAGAGTAAGGCTCCTATCTGAACTGCTAAAATCAGACAAAATAAATTCTCTCCTTTATATATAAATATATATGTATGAGACAATTTCTACTTTTTTTTTTTTCTGTAAAATAGTGACCCAACTGCTCATAGTGATAGGATATTTCTGTTCTGTTGAAATAATTTCCTCCCTTTGGGTGAATGATTAAACCAGCCCACTTTTGTCTGCTTGTAATGACTAACTTGCAATTTAGAGGTGTTTCAGTGCTGTTTGGGGAAATGTAATTGAGTTCACTGACAAGACTGATATACCTTCTCTCTGAATGAAGCTAGTTCTAACAAAAGTAGCAAGTTCAGGGCTGTGAAAGGCTTGCATTAAAAAAAAATCTTGCATTTTGGTGTACCTGAGAGTATGGAGATGCCCTGTCTGTAGAAGTTCAAATATTTGTACAGCATAATAGAATGATTCAAGATATTCTCATCCAACTGTGGATGCTATTTCTTAATATTAAAGCCCACCATCAAGACAGTGAGAGCAGATGAAGTGCTACAGGGAATGTTCTAAAGAGTATATCTCCTTTTGTTACAGAAGAAATGAAATATGAATTTAAAATCCTAGGGAAACTAGCCTGGATGACACTCTACAGCCTAACTGAAACCAAAGGAGCAATTTTCCTTATGCCAGCTGAAACTCTGTTCAAAATCTTTACTGAGTGACAGTAGCACTTCAAACTTACCGTGATTGATGGTCCAGCGAAAACCAGACTAAGCAACATCAAGAAGGGAACAGACTCTTGTGCAGGTTCAATGTATGGCATACTCAGACTCTTGTCATAGCAATTAAATCCAGAGTGAACTGGCTTGAAGACATCAGTAAGTTCAAGAAAATAGAGGCTAACAACAGAAGATGCCAATATGGGCAACTAGAAGAGAAGAAAGCAACAAATTACTGTTTGGAAATGCAATAGCAATGCTTTTGCAAAGACAACATAGTCTGTTAATAAATCTCTTTGATGTCTGCTGTTTATATCTCACTGCTCCTTGTCATGCCTGTTTTACCATCTCTAAATAATTAATTCTCTAGAGATACGATACTGTTCAGTTGATACCAATAACCCTGCTGTCTACCAAGCTAGTCAAAACACCCAGCCCAATCTTCAGCACATATAATTTATCCTTTTCATCTATGAATCATTAATAGAAAAACTTTGATTTAATTTTTTAAAGGAAAATATCAGGACTGCAGTCTCCCATGTGGGGCTTCAGCACTCTGCTGTTCATCAATCCCTTTTTGGTCCTTTAGCAACTCTCTGTGATGTATGAAAATGGCTTTACATCAAAGCCATTTTGCATTAAGTTTCAAAGTAATAGTTATTGAAAACCAGTATCCAGTCCTTCCTTAGAATCTGTGATAATACACAACCATTTTGCAAGTCTATCAAAAAGCAATTAACTTTGGCAAAACTCAGTCTATTTAGAACCTTGATGACTATGGTTCACAATTCTTTTATCTTCTAGCTATTTTATTATCTAACCCTTTGCAATTACTTCCGCTAATTTATTAAGAGCAGAGTTGGCCCTTCTGGGACACCAAATTCACCTATGCTCACCACCAGCTCCTTAAAGCACAGGATCAACCACTAAACCTCTGTGGAAGTAAGTAATTTAAGAGAAGATATAGCAAAAATGCATTTTAAAGCTATCAGTTTATAAGTGAACAAAGAGAGCAGCCCTGCTCCTGAGATGGGCATTGGGACATTCAGAGGTGACCAGCAGGATGTGATTATTCTCTGCATCCTCCTTAGCAAACACTCAAAACCACTTTTTGTTTGTTGTTTTCCAGAGTCCTCCATGAACAAGGCAATATTAGAACAACTTCCTACTCCTCCACTGAGAGGCAGTGAGTCCTTCCTGGTGTCTGTACTGCAATGAAGGTACCTATGGATAACAGCCTCTGAGATTATGAGAAACAGCAATTGTCCTAAAAAGAATTTTGAGCATACTTAAATTATATTATTCTTGCAATGCTCAGTTTGCATTTACAAAAACAACCAATTTTTTAAAAATCAATGTCATTCACCCCATTCTCCAATTAATATAAAATTGATCCATATGTATTTTGGAAAAATGATGTATCAAATTTGCTCTACATGGCACAGGAACGATGGTTTCTTGCATTAAGAGGCAATTTTCCAATTTTTTAGCATTGAGCTTATAAAATTCAGACTTTTTGTGCATAAAATATAATTCTGGATGATTACAGAAGGAGGGTGCTAGCTAAATTTAATCAAAATGTCTTTTAATATGACTTCTTGTTTAAAAAGAACAGCTTATCTTTGATGTGCTGATTTGAAAAGGGTGAGTTTTGTCTTCAAAGTGTTCCAAGCAAAATCTGAAGAGGCTAGTGAATGAAAGAATGCTGCTTGTCTGGTTATACCTGTGTTCAAGTTGACTGCATTGTAATGTCACATAATATAGAGGCTGTGATTGTGTATTGGCATCCTTAAGTGCTGTGAGTATCACAGAAATAAGACCAGGCATCTAGGAAGTTTGCCTCACTAAAAAGTGTGTGTGTGTGTATATATATGTGTGTGTGTGTGTTTGTGTGTGTGTGTGTGTGTATGTATAACCCAAACACACCCATATTTGCACTCACATACTCTACCAAACATACAGATTCCATACAGCATATAACATACACAATACATATTCTGTGAAGACACAATATATAACTATTATATAATCTGACATAAATATGTATGGAATAATCACGTACAATGTCACTAAATTGAATCCTGCTTCTTGCCCATCACAGGAAGAAGTCCAGTTCTTTAGTAGGATGCATTAGATAATACATATTTTATACATATGTATATATAAAACCCTCACTTCTAGCTGCATGCAGTCTGATTGCCCGTAATGCAAGCAAGCAAGTTGACTATGATTAGTCAACGTGGTCTAGACAGCTTCCAGTCATTACGTAGTTGTGCAGGATGAAAGAGGACTTCCCCGAACTCTTCCTAGTCTGGGAATAATTTAGATTGTTGTGGAACTGGGTGCCCTTCTCTCAACACCTGCCTGCACAGAGACTGTGCTGACTGGGATAAGGGGCCTCTGGACCCAAAGGCTGTCCTGGAGTGCAGGGATCCTCCCTCCACTCTGTGCTGCTCTTGCTAGGACACTGAAATTCTGCACAGCATTTGACATCTCAACTCCCCTTCTGCCCAGCATTTAACTCTGGAAACATTTTCAATGTCTTTTATTAACTATTTGAAAGTCATATTAAACGACTTAGTGAGGGTTCACGTCCCATTGGGCAAAGCACCGTACAACAGGACACAAACTTACTCCAGTGAGCTAAATGGACAAAACAGGCAGGTGTCTGTTGCCCTTTTTTTGAGAAATTATGCCCTTTTATCAAGATGTCCCCAAAGGTTAATTTCCCAGAATGGAAACACAGAGCAGGCCCACTCATGTAACACCTTGCATTAAGAGCTAAATCTTCAGTATTTTTCCATTTCTCCAGTATCAGGAAGGGAAAGTCTCTACTTGAACAATAGCTTATGCATTACCCACTAGGCATACTGTATTTGGATCACAGTATTTTAAGGCAGGCAACTGTTTCAAATGGCAGAATTCAACTATCAAAAATAGGCAATATTTGAAGTTGTATCTTATTGTGAAACACTAAAATAAAAGGTAGTGAATAACTTTTTCTTTAAATGACAGCACGTAAGCTGCAACTCTATTATTAATTAAAAATAAAGGAATTTTAAGAATTGGATTTTACTGTCTTATGACTTCAGTACAGAACTCCCATGTTATTTGACTGTAGTTATCCATTTTGCTAAAGAAAAGATATAATTCTAAAGGATTATGAATCTCCAGCATAACTGCTTACAATACTAATGAATAGGTCTGTAGTCAATTTGCTATATACAGTATGCCAGATCCCAAAGGACATTTTTCTTCCTATCTTTTTAAAAATACAAATATAAAATGTGTCTTCTAAAAGTCTAACATTTCTAAGAAGCAAAAGGCATCTGTTTCTAAAATCTTCTAAACAGTATAACTGGCTATTTAATATATGAATATTTATGGAGTGTTCTGCTTAAGGCAGCAGCATTTCTGTAATTATAGACTTCGGCGCGAAACACCTTGAAAATGTCAAATATAATTAGATGGTAGAATGTGTATTGTTTTAATTATAAAATGGGAGAGGAATTTTCCTGTGCCTAATTAGAATAATAAAACCCCCAAAGTCAATTCTTGACTAATCCTGACTAATAAGTCTTTATACTCTTACTTCCTTGGATGGATAATGGAGAAAGATCCCTGTTAACTTGTCATTTAGACCTGTAAATGTGAAGTTTGACCCAAATGGTCAAACCCCGTTCAGCTTAGAGTCCTAAAGTCAGAAGGATAATCAGCATAGCTACTGAAAAAGTTTGATTTGTGGTCTATTTATTTTTTTAAAAGAGACTTTTTCTTTTTCCTCCCTGTTATTTTCTTACACTGTAAGTTAAGAGTCTTCATTAAACCACAGAACTTTGCTATTAATAATAGTTAATGTTATTAATATTTTTAAAGCTTTTGCTCTATTGAGTGAGGAATTGTCCAAGCATCAGAAAAGATGTTTTCTATTTCCCAGAGTTCAATAAGGATGCAAATACCCAGAGATCTTGTAAGGAGAAAACCTCCTGTGTGTTACATAGTGCAGGACAAGCCAAAGCAGCTTTCAGCAGCACAACAACTTCTCTAACTGATGGGGCATCCTTCTGGCCAAGAGCCACAGGACAGGTATCACAATGATGGATCACAGGGAACTGAAAGAAGAGACGGCTGGGACAAGAGCTCAGAGGTAGAGGAAAACAGTTCTCCAGGCTTTTCATCTCTCTTCTGTGGGACATGCTGTGATTGCTCGGGAGGTCATTGGAGTGCTTCTGGTTTACTTGTGAGGATTAAGGTTGTCCAGAATGCACAGTGCAAGCACAGTTTGCCATAGGTCATATGATACAGCCTATGCATGGAAGCCAAGCTGGTCCTGCCAAAACTCAGAAGTTGGTTACTGCTTAACCACTGGTCCAAGACTCGCTGGGACAGCCCCAGGTACATGAAAATACTTCTGTTAAAATTTGCCTATGATTATTTTTCCATGGCTTTGACTGTATGAAACAAGGAAAACAAGCTACAGATCTGTATTGAGTTTGCAAGCACTCAGGACTGAGGCTCATTAATCTTGTTTTGTCCTTAAACCTTAGAAATCAGGCTATGGCTAATTTGTTTTACTTTCATATCTTTGTATAGAACATCTCTGCATGATTTTTGTATCTAGACCTAGCAGGAACGAGTAATTATTTAGTATAAAATGAGTTGTAGTGTAGCACATCCCAAATCCTTTCTCAGGAGCAGGTGATACAACGTTGAGGTGATTCTTCCTCACTTTAGGAACTACTTTGGTTCATTTTTATGTTTGTTAATGCACTTTATCACCTTTCTCACTTTTAGTCTGTCTTTTCATGTTACATCCCAATTTACTATACGTGGCATGGTTCACATATGTTGGATTCTTGTTCTTTGATCTGTTACACTTTAATAATTTTTACCAGTTGCAGCTCTGCATTTCTTTATGTGACCACTGGGTCAGTTGTTTATAACCTTGAGTGTCCAGTACCAGCATATGCCCCATCTCTTACCCTAAACCTGCAACTCCAGCACACTGCACTCTCTGTAATGCAGGAATACAGGTCTGGTGTAATAGCAGAGGTCTTGCAAATGGGTCAGTGGAAGGTCAAACCTTAGTAGGGAAGTCTAATAAGAGTGGAAAGCACCTGGGAATCCCTGGCTTCTATGAATTCTCTGAAGCTGTACACTGCTCATTTTATATCTTACTCTTATATTCATCAGCACTAACTAGGCAAAATGTCACTATTTATCTTCATAAAAAGAACATCTTAAAATTCATGGGCATTGTGAGAGCTCAGCCATGGAATGTCGTGCACTCAGATGTCTGAACCTGTTTTTTAGGTTGTAGTTATGTGACTTTTGCTTTGCTAAAATGCACTGTCTGGGTGTTCTCTCTCATCATGAACTCATACCCAGGTCCCGTGGTGATGTTGTCTGTATAAAAGGTAGGCAGAAAGAGAGGAGCAGCATGGATGTAGCTTTCAGAGAAAGTCAAGACATGATTATCCAGATGCAGACTAAAGATGGTATGACAAGCCCAACAGCAGATAGAAAGGGTTATGGGATGCCTGATACACTGTTTGGATATTTTATATTTTGTAAATAACTTAGACTTGGATGGTCAGGAACTTCTCAGATTCTTAGGTTGTTCTGCAACCCTTCCCCAGCAAGCAAGGGGTTCCTGAGTATGGGGGCTGCCTTCTGATGTTTCTCTTGTTTTCTGGGATTGGGGAATCTTTGTAAGCAAACAAGCAAATAAACAGGATTGCCTCAAAGAGATAGTAAATGAATGCCATTGGTTTCTCAGCATGGAAAAAATATCAACCAAGTCTCTGGGAGAAGGATGGTCTAATTAATAAACTATATTTAGTTCCCATGACAAGGCTGTGGCATTGTGGAAGATTCTATTAAATTTATCATAAATGTCAATCCCTGTACCAAAGAATTCATGGTCTAAATGACAAGGCACAACAGACAGATGAGACAAGAAAGAGCCTGGGTGGGTTGGAGGAGACAAGGTGTTCCTCAGCCAACTCCTAACAGTGCCTGCAGGTTTCAACTGCCCTGGCTCTTGTCCTGTTGCACTTTGGTGTGAGATTCACACTGGACAGGAGGACAGAATGGAAAGAGGAGAGGTTTCTCTTACCCTGACAGTGGTGAGTACTGAGGTCATTGCTGTCATTGAACACCTTTCAGAATAGGCATTATTAAGAAATGGCATCAGCCAAATTCTGCCAGTTTCTCATTTTTGAGAACCCATGACTGTCTGAAGAGACAGTACTAAGCATGGGATGCCTATAGAGCAGGGGACTGGCTTGACAGAAAAGTAAGATTTTTAGATTTATTTTTATGTTCTAAAATAATTCTTATAAGCCTCAGGCTTATAAAAGAAGGCATCCAGTCTTTTCAGAAGTTTAAGCCTTCCATCTGTATAAAGGCTTTTTGCTTTTCTGTCTGAACTTCAGTTTCTGCTGCTCCTTGTCCCTTTTTTGGATGCAGGTTACATCTGGCCCAAAGCTATAAGGAATTAGTCTCTTCTCTAAAGTACTAGTACCTCACCATTGTCTAACTTCGGTGGAAATTATGTGCAGATACATAATATAATGGTCTTCCTTCTTCTAGACTTAATGCTATTTGATTTAATTTCAACTTGAAGCTGAATTTCAAATCCCAGATGTCTTTGAAACCTATTATAATTATAATTTTGGAAAATTAAGTTATCTATATTTCCAGCATTGGTTTTAGAATTTAACTTAATTGTTTTGTGACCGCCAGTTACTGTCTAGCCTTGGAAATACAACAGCTATCTTCATGCTGCTCTTCAAATGTCTTATCTTTTACCAGATTTTAATAGAAAGGTCTCGATGTGTGTAAGACCGAAAACAGAGCTGATATATCAGTGATACAATACCTACTTATTTCAGAAATCTCGGTCATGATGAATGCACAGTAATCCTAAAAATGTTTTTTTTTTCTTTTTCCATAAATATATGTGAAGCAACAATTACACAGGGAGAAACCAACAAAATAAAAATTGTTTAAAAAAAATATTTTTGGGACAAGTAATCTATAAATACTTTACAAATTATATATATATGAAAAAATTATATTTATATATATAAAATTTTAAGTATATGTATTTAATTGGAAAGTAAATTCTTAGGCAGAAATTTAAAACACAAACCCACCAGTAACGCATTTCTTTTCAATGTGACTTCAAACACAATTAATGACTCCTTATCTTAATATTATTGTTTAATTGCTCAATTATAATTACAATCAACCAATAATGATATACAATGAGATTTAGGATATTACATGTACTGTTGATTACAAAATTTATTTTATCCTCCTGCTACAATGTGATGGTAAATCAAGAACAGCAGCACTTCAACAAAAGGTGGTTGTTTTCAGGTCAGCGTCACCAAATTTTATCTAGGAGTTTCTTCAAAAACCCCATCTCTAAGGGGCAAAGCTGCCACTCCCTACACAATGCTACAATTTATTGTACTCTCTAAAACATGCTGATTTCTATAGATACAAAAAAGAAATTCAAGCCTGTAAGTGCCAGCCCTTTTCCACTGGCTTCTCCCATGCTGTTGAGCCAGTTCTGAACACCCTAAAAATTGAACTTTTAAGAGACAGGATCATCAGACAAGTTACCACGTTTGTAATAGCTCAGCTCCTAAGGTGCATGTTAAGGTTCCAAAATATGCTATCTCTGGAGTAATAGATTTTTAACAACTATAAAAGAAGATCACAGATGGTAGAATTATAAATTTTTGGAAGAGGTAATAATTTTGAAAAATGTATCTCCATTAATTTCTAACCTATTCAGGCCTTCTTTTACTACTGGAAGTATTACACCAAGAGGATGTGGCTGGACTGGAAAGGAAGCAGGGACTTTCACTGAGAATTACTCAAACTCTACACTTGCCATTCACATAGCCAAAACAAGAAGGGACATCTAGCTTGTGGCATTTGCATGTTTTCCAAAGACAGCCTTGGCACAGGTGTGACACCTCCCTTTTCATTCTGCTTTTACAGTCATCTCCTGCTAAAAGCTGCTATTGTTTAGGCTGTACAGCTCTTCCATAGGCACAGAGTGACAGCAAGGATGCAACATTGATAACTTGGCCAATGAATTATACAGCTGGTCTGAATGCACAGAAGCCTCCTCAGGTCTTGGACAACCCCTTAATATTTTGGGGATATTGCTCTGTAATGCAGCTTTATAAACACATCTGACATCTCTACTCTGGGAGTCAGCCACATGATTCAATGACAGCGAGAGAAGTGTATTTCTTCTACTCCTCTCACACATGGTTGACTCTTTTGAGAGAAAAAGATGCATTTGGAAAATATTATTCTACTTTGACAGTATGGGGATAATTTAATCTTCTGCCATTGGGGTTGTTCATTGGGTCCAGCCCCCAGTTAATTTAAGTATAACAGAAAACCACTCTAGAGAGGAATATGGGTATACTGTGCCTCCAAGGCACAGCATACATTAGATCCAAACATCCTATTCTGAGGAAGAAAGATTTATTCCTATATCCTATTTTCTCATTCTAAACACTGCACTCCCATGTTTTTTTTGTGTCTTTTGCAGTCACAGCTATACATGACTTGCAGGTCACTATAATTTAAACATTGTGGGTCATGCATGGCTGAACAGCTGAAAAGCATTCCAGATGTGCCTAAGAAGTGCTACTGAGTATCAAATGATGCTTCAAGCCCAGCTCTTCCAATGTATCTTAGAAACAAAAGGAAGTAAAGCATCTGTTCCTGAAACACAGTGGCTATTCCCTATATGCATTTATTTCAGTGGGGTCTCATGACCTCCTGAGTTCTGCAGCCTGGAGTTCTAGAATGATAAGAAACCTTTGTCCTTTCTGCTGGTGAGGATTCCAAATTCTTTGGGGAACAAGAAAAGTAAGTGGTCTACTACCGGAAGAAGTGTTTCCAAACTGATTAAGACCTGGCTGAACTCTGGAAAATTTAGAAAAATAAGTTGTATCCATATGCATTCATAATACAGAGTCCAGAAGACAATATAAGGAAGAAAATTTAACTGTACAAGGGACAGTGTCTAAAATATCTCCAGTTATAGTCCCTAGAAGTTATACAACCAGCAGATGAAGGCTGTGCTACAGCAACACAATTTAGCTGGAGAATAAATGCATCAAGTCATGCCAATTGACAACACCTTGACCTTTTGCAATCCCACATTATTAGGCACTGGATGAAGCAGTAACGCCACTGAAGTCAAAGGCAAAATTTATGTGACTTCCATGAGAACAGGATCTAAACATGGAGTTTTTTGGGGGTTAGCATGAGTAACGACAGTCTGTTTCCTTCACCAAGAGAAATCTGTCTGTCCTAACTCCAAAGACCACTCTGCCAGGAATGGAAACTACGTAATTCTGGACGTTTTCCAGATTGATATTAAAATTCAAGACATCAATATTTCTTCTCTCAGTGACTATAATTATGATGTACTCTGAATATGCTGAAAACAAAGTCAGTTGACAAAAACCAAAACTTATTCCAGGAATACTCATTTTCAAGATCTCCCAGAGGCATGTGGACTTTTTACAATGAAATGTAATTCCCACTAGGCCAGAGGTACTATGCATTTTCATGGAAAGCTTTGTCTTTCTCAGCTATGTAAATAAAATTCAGATAACCCATACAGTCTACAGAACATTAAAATGCCTAAAGCATAATTAGGAATAAAAGAGGCCTAACTGCCTGATGGTGTTGATTACCATGTCCTTCAGGTAAGTGCGCCCAAGGCAAGCTAAAATTATTCAGCTCTCGGGAGTGTGCGCTAATCAGAGATTCTGCTAAGCAGAACTACTAGCAGTCCTTTTAAATAACCTCTAAAATATTCTTATGAGACATAGGTTAAGTCATCAAATTATTTTTTTTATGAATCATGAAATTTAAACATGTAATTGAAAATGTGTTGAGATTTACCTTCATAATGTTTATTTGCTTTTACTGCTTTAACTCATCCATATTTTTCAGAAGCTGTTTCTTCATTTTCTTTCCATTTCACTGTCTTTCAGAGCTTTAGCCCGATTCTCCTTTTGCTTTTCTTGTGTAAATGAAGGATAGCTCTAATGATCTCAAGAGGAACATGTTAGCTTTATGTTTTAACTCTTTTGTTGGAAACACCTGCCAGTTTGAATTATCCATCAGTTCATAGAAAACGTCCTGAGTTGGAAGGGACCCACAAGGACCACTGAAGTCCAACTCCTGGCCCTGCACAGCACCATCTCCAAGAATCACACCATGTGCCTGACACCATTGTCCAAACACTTCTTGACATCTGTCAGGCCTGGTTCTGTGACCACTTCCCTGGGGAGCCTGTGCCAGTGCTCAAACACCCTCTGGGTGAAGAATCTTAGCATAATACCCAACCTAAACCTCCCCTGACACAATTTCCTGCCATTCCCCTGGGTCCTGTCGCTTATCACTAGAGAGGAAAGATGGATACCTGCCCCTTGTCTTTTCCCTTGTGAGGAAACTGTAGACAGCTATGAGGTCTCACCTCAGGTCTCCTTTTGTCTAGGGAAGTTTGGGCTGCCTACATTCTATGTAATCATATTTTTTATCTAAGCCTGAAAGTCACTACCACTAACCCATTTCTTTACTGGAGTTAATCTCATTCATAACACATTCTTAAGGATCTTAACACTTGAAACCCCTTAGTGTCAGAACTGTATTTGTGTGCTGCTGTTTCTTAGGTTCTGCATGCCTGCATTATATTGGTTGTTACATGTATTACTTCACTCATTTCGCTCTTGAAAATATATTTCATTTGTAAAATATGAACACATCCCTTTCCTACCATGTTGAAAAAGAAAATTGACTTTCAACTCAACATCTTTTTTTCCAAGTCTATGCTTTTTTTCTAGCATTCAAGAGGAAAAAAGGGCAGAGTTTTAGAAATGTATTTTCCAAACAAATTGCTTTTCCTTGGGCCTAGACCTCCTAGATAGGTCTTTCTGGAAAGTGGATGTCAGCAAGCCCTACTTTTCTTGTTTGAAAGTTGAAACTTAATGGGCTATGGGTTTTTTTTCTGTTGCAATTCAGAGTGGGAAGGAACTGTCTGCTAAGAACAGGAGAGAGAAAATAAAAGTGGATGAGTGCCAAAAGAGAAAAAAAAAAAGAAAGGAATTGACAGTATTTAAAGGCAAGAGGTTGGAAGTCTGTTTCTTACCATTCATTTACGAAAGCAAAAGCTTTAAAATTCAGAAAACTTCATTTAAAGTGGGTAGGTTTTGGCTTTAAGTAGTTGGCTGCTGTTGGGTTGCATTAGGACTTTACCTCCTGCTTACAAAGGAAATCCTTATTCCATGGTAATGCCAGACAACTACACTGGGTGACTCCTCTAGTCCTTACACTTGCAAACTTCTCATTGCAATTAAATTATGTCTGATTAAATCCCTCTTTATGGAGTACAACTTAATCTGGTTCTGTTGAAGCAATCCCAAGAGTAGATTTTAAGTCATCATGTCCTTTCCCTGATGCTGCTGAAGTGCTGGCATTTGCTGTGCTCCAGAGCTTTAGAAAGGCATTCTCGTTAGTCTGATTAGAATTGGTGCGCATGTGTGCAAACGCATGCTGGGCGTTCACAGGGAACACAAGCTACATGTTCCTTTCAAATATCACATGAATTGTTGTTACCCTTTCACTCAAGTGATTTGAGTACTCAACTGAAAAGTGGGAAATAGTTTCATATCCTCCTGCTGTGTAATGGGATAGAGCTGATAACTCATCAAAAAGTTTCTCAATCAACGTTTAGGTTCAGGTGTATTGCAGTCAATTTTTTCTCTTGATGTTGCTTTTACTTTTCAGCTCAAGTAGGGCCATAAGTCTGCAGTTAAATAATTAGAAATTACTCCTGGTGGGGAAGGGCTCACACAGGCTCTTGGCTGCTCCTGTGACTGAATTACACAGAAGTCTCAAAAGTTCATTAGGAGACCTTTCTGTTAATTGAGGACTTTGACTCCATCAGAGCAACTGGATGTTGAAAAGATCTCCACATGTTTTTAAATGAAGCTTGAAATAACTTGCTGAGGGACCTTAGAGTACAGGCCTGAGTGGAGAACTCGTGTGGGAACTGTAAGCAGAGCTCAGTGTAGGTTCTTCACTGCTCACAGAAACCTTTCCCTAATTCCTTGTAACAGCTGCAGGGAGCTTCCAGGGAAGTGTATGTATGCAATCAGTATTACATAAGGTAACTCTTAAGAGCAGCAGGCCCACACTTTGTGCTGTTGCTCTGCATTTCATCCCATCTTGCTGCAGGCCAAAGCACAGCCCACCTAAGAGCACGAGTTCTGTGCGTCTTGCACGACCTCCACATAATTTCCAGCATTAGAGTCCTACTCAGACTGCGATACAAAACCTCCCTTCCTGTCTGGATTCCCAAAGCAGAAAAGAGCACAGAGTGAAGAAGCCCCTTACTTTTTCTCAGAGGCTTCTCCAAGCTTGATCTCCCCCTCCTATGCAAAGCTAATATAAGATACCTGGCACAGCAAGTGCTTTCCATCAAAGAGCTTTTCTTGAGCAAACCTAATCACATTGATAGGATGAGCTTGATGTTTCCATATAACCAGTTAAGCTTTCCAGTTGGTGCAGCATGATGTTAGCTGCTAACCATATCCAACACCCCACTGTTACCTACAATTCCTTATGAACCTAACCCCCTTCCATCTTCTTGAGAACCTCCAAAGCCCTTCAAGTGCATCTGAAAGAAAATATATTTTGTTTTGTATTTCACCCTATGTTTATATTTTCATATTTTATGCTTTTGAGTGCCAGTTATAGATAGCCTACACCGTATTTTCCCCTCAAGTTCTTCATGTTATTTTCACAATCTGTTTCTTACCTAAGTTAGGTGCCTCAAAGTGCCTCAGGTTCTCTTCCCTGCAAGTGGGGTCACCTGAAACACTTTACTCAACCCATTAAACATGTTTACCTTCCTATTTCTGCTCTGCCATTAAACAAATTCACATCAGAACTGTTTCTTTAAGCTTAAACTGTGTCTACTCATGATCTTCCAGAAGTACCTAAGTGACTATACTTTCCAGAGAAACTAAATGCCTCCAAGTGACACACCAAGCAGCTACTGTCTCTGCAACTCCACCTGCTACCAGCTGAGCAGCCATAGCAGGTTTTCCTCTATAAGATGTGCCGAGAACCTCATTCTGTTTTCCAAATAGACATTTTTAGCTCCGACAGACGAAACACACACTCCAGGAGTCAGCAAATATATATATCAGTGATTACTTATTTGAGAACGTTTCTATTTTTCTAAGCATTCCCTTACGAACGTGATTTTTATTCTACCAAAGCAATGAGCGAGCGGCGTTTGCCTGGAAGGCAGCCCTTCTTGAAACATGTCTTCCTCCCGAGAGGTTCCTGTGCACATAACCCCACTTAGTTGAGCGACCCTTTCGCGTTCTGAGTAATTCTTGGATATAATTCCTGCTTCAAAAGGCTCGGAAGATGAGATTAATTCATGCCTGCTCCTCATGGGGAGCTTCGATGCCGATTTCGGCGAGACAAAGCATCACGTAAGGGTTTCGCATCAGCTGGTGCGGAGACAGCGCCGAGGCGATCTCGTTCTCCGCGGGCGCAGGGCGCTCCCCGCGGATCGGCTCCGCGCCCT
>JAHLSL010000008.1:18438849-18455746 GCA_025920805.1 Petroica traversi | reverse complement strand
GCCGGGTTAACTCCTGCGCGCCCGCACACGCGGGGATGCGGCGGGAGGTTTGTGTGCAGCCTGCAGCTTTGCGGGGCCCGAACAGGAGCCCTGCGGGCACCAGGGTGTTCGGGAGGCTCCTTGGGGTGTCTGCTGCGTTTACCTCGTTTCTGATAGATATTTTTTTCTGAAACGGAGTAGTGAAACGGTCCGGGGATTAGCATTCCTATACGACCAAGGTTCTCTTCTTGCAGGTGTGCTCTTTTTGAAATCAAGATGCTAATGACAGCTCACCTCAGTCTTAGTGCCAGTCAGGGAGAGTAGTGAGACTGGAACTGAGCCAAACTGAGCTCTTCAGCCCCATGTGCAATACTGAGGCATGTGATTTCTCTGATCTGTGAAGTATCTGGTGCAGTTCCTGCTATAGTCTTGAAGAGAACGGAATTAACCTGAGCAATTGTTTCCATGGTGAAATGTGCTGAGATCCTATTTATGGATCAAAGTTTTCAGCCTTTTCTCAGGCAAGCTCCTGTTGATGTCAATGAGAGGTACCCTGGATAAGGCCTGCAGGAATTCTCTGTGCAAGATAGCATTTTCGTTCTTTGTGGCACCTTAATAAGGTCTGCAAAAGTTGTCTTGTGCCTATAAGCTAATTCTTGCGTTGTGATGTACAGCTTTAAAGTACAAGGAGAGAAGTATGACTCAAACAATCATTGGTAATTTCCTGTCCTTCTCCTTTTGGGAAGAAAAGTGAAATTACCTGCTGTTCCTTTCAGATGGTTGCTAGTATTTTGGCTGCTATGGCAATGAAGGTGAAGATTCTCATCAGCTCCTTTTCTTTTCTATCTCTTCTCTTTTTATTTGTCCAGAGA
Organism: Petroica traversi; assembly: GCA_025920805.1. Lineage (NCBI taxonomy): Eukaryota > Metazoa > Chordata > Aves > Passeriformes > Petroicidae > Petroica > Petroica traversi. The sequence goes on along the minus strand of JAHLSL010000008.1, from coordinate 18,454,895 downwards.
TGATGTGCCAATCCATGCTCTGCACTGAGTAGACAAGCTTCATGAGAGAGTAAAATCAAAAATGGACTTCGTGCCTGTAGGCAGGTGTGGAAATCAAACCTGTAGTCCGAATCCAAATCATTGAAAAAGACTTTTTAGAGCTGCAACACATGTTGCCATACCAACACAAATTCTACTCCTCACCCTGTTAGGAAAGATTTACAGGGTTTCTGGTGGCTCAGGAGTCAGGGCAATTGTTGGTAGCCTTGTAAAAGACAGGTCAGGAGCCTCCAGGTAGGGGAGGTAACCAGGATGGTTACTGGGAACAGAGGAGCTGTGAGCAGAGAAGGTTTGTGCCTATCAGCACTAAATTCCAGGAAATTACTCTGAGTGATGTGGGCATGTCCAGTAGTGGTTTGTACCCATCAGTACAAGTCTAGCCTTTGACTAAAAAAAAAATTCTTTTTGTTAACTTTGCTGGTGGGTTATTTTAAGTAAACAGCAAGAGTTGAAGAGCTGTTGTTAGATTTTGTTCTTGCCAAATAAGTAACTATTATTGGGTAGAGTGGGTAATGAGTGATACCACTTAAAGTTGCATTTACTGTATCAGCTTTGATTGTTGTGAAATCATGAATCTCGCTTGAAAATAATCAGCACACTCTAATAAAAATTATTCAAGAGTACTTTTTCTGCCTTTTTCACACACAATTCCTTCATTCTGGGAGAGCCAGGGGGATTAGGTTCTTCTCTGGTAAAGTGAGCCAAGAAACTCACATCGTGATATAAGTTTAGAAACTGGAACAATTCCTACTATAAATGATATTTTACCACTGTACTGCCTAAAGGCCAGTTAAAAGTGCGTTTGTGATATGTGCTGTGCAACACAAGGCAGTAGCCAGCCTGCATCCTACAAACTCACTATAAAGATGTGTCTCCTGGGAAGGATACAATGAAGCTGTGTGACAGCTATAAGGGCAGGAAGAGCTGTGCTAATTCTGTGTTTGCTTCTAACCGACAGAGTTAGGAGAGGGATTATATATGAGTTAGCTGAAGTGAAGCAATTACTGTTTGTCAGTGACAGTCCTTGCCACAGAATCACAGAACATGTTGAGTTGGAAGGGACCCATAGGTATAGTCAAGGCCAGCTCCTGGCCCTGCAAAGAACCATCTCCAAGAGTCACACCATGTGCCTTAGAGCATTGTGTAAATACTTCTTGAAATCTGTCAGACTTGGGGCTGTGACCCCTTCCCTGGGTCAGTCAAATGCTGGGAAGGAGGATGAGCCTTCCTCTTGGTATGCACAGTGACCCAGTTCCAGCCTTCATCTTTAACAGACCCTTGACTGACAGTCCCTTGACTAATTACCCTCTTGGGTTCTGACTCCACCTGCTTCTCCACTACAGCAGAGGTTCAACACTCCCAAAAATCTTGAGACTGTAGTGTCTCTAAAAATAATTGGTCTGTCTCTTAGCCTTTCTCTTGAATACTGAGTAGCCTGTCCACCTCTTCCTACAGCTCCTTCACCTGGTGACACAGCTCCTCACCCATGGCGCACTTTCTGCAAAAGAACTGTTTGTCATCCCCAGCCCCACAAAGAGGCATCAGGTGCTCCTGACAGCCCGTGACCTGGACAGCTACATCTGCTGCCTCAGTGGCTCTTGCAGCTGCATGGGATTCTAGTCAAGCAGAGGAGGAGAAGGCCCATCAGTTCCTGCATCCTAGCGTGGGACAGGTCTGTCTCACACCAGTCTCAAGGTGATATGGGCAAGTATGGACATGTCTAGGGTGCATTTCCCACCCTTCTCTCTGGGCTTTCACTTCAGGTCTCACTTGAGAATCAGCTAGAATAACCACTTTCCCAGGAATTAGTAACCAAGGTACAGCTAAGGTGCCACTTAACCATTTCAGCCCTGGTGTGCTGCCAGCAGTGAATTCCTAGCTGCCAATGGGGTTGGCAATAAATTAATTAATAAATTGACAATAAATTAAACTCATTTCCCCAAGTCTAGTCTGTTTTGCCCAAGACTGGAACCGGTGAGGGATTTCTCCCGGTTTTGTCTTGACCCACGAGGCTTTCGTTTTATTTCCTCTCCCCTCTCAAGCTGAGGAGGAGAGTGATAGAGAGGCTTTGGTAGACATCTGGTGTCTACCTAGGGGCAGTCCACTGCAGTGGGTGTCTCATACATGCAGTCTCCTAAAGGAAAATGTGTTGGTGGTAACTATTTCAGAAACACCTCCTGTCCATTTCAATCATGATAGTCTTACAAGGAAGTGTGGTGATGTGTGACTTACAAATGCATCTGTGTGCTGGATAGTCATACGTACAGGATCTGCACTATTCCTGACAGCTTTTCTACCCACCTTCAAGCAAACTCAGAGAGGTGTCATGGAACATTTAGCATAAAGCATAAATTTTGTTGTTTATGCTTTGCTTCAACAAAAGCAATCGAGTTCATAAAAACATTTAAAGAAGTTGGGGAACTAAAAGATGAAATTCATAGATGTGGACTGACTCATCTGGAATGAGTTTTTAAGAGGGATTTATTATTCTGTCAACCAAAAGAAAACTTGGCAACTGGGGGTGCCCCTGGTGACTCCAAGCTGATTTTTCTAAACCTTGTCCCCCTAAAGAAACATTGTTGGTGAAGCTTCTTCATGTAAAGAAAGCAGCTTTCTTTACACTTTTCAGGCAGACAGTAGATGCCACAATTATTAGAAACATGATTTGAAATTATTTTCTAGTACAATCTAATTTTTGGCAAATTTGAACTGCATTAAATGTGACTGTAGGTCCTCATCTCTTTGTCCAGGTGCTCTCCTCCCTCTGCAGCAAAGTCTGCCTTTGCTCCCAGGCTTTGATAAGTGCTGGACACTGGCAGTGGCTGTGGTTTCACTGCTTCCATGGCAACAAAAAGCACACTGCAGAAACAGGAACAAGTGCTATACCTCTGAATAAACCCACTTGCAAAAGCAGTATGAAATAATAAGACAAAGATTTAGGGGAGCTGGTGAGTCTATGGATGTGCAGATCACCTGGTCAGAGAGTGGCTTTGGGGGTTTGTAGGAAGCAGAAGTTTAGCCAGGGGCTGCAGCAGCAGCTCCAGTTGCTTAGTAGCCTAAGGAAACCTGCTGTTGCTTAGTAGCCTAAGGAAACCTGCTTTCTTCTGGGCACCACACAATTTCCCTGCAGAAAGGCCACTTCTGGGGCTCTGTAGATGGATCAGAGTTAATTCATATTATATAGATAGAATTTCTTTTTGTTTGGTTTGCCCACTGAGTGCAGAATAGATGAGGTGAACTCAGCATATTAAAACAGTAATCCTCTCTTGAGAAAGGGTGGCATATGGGATCTGGGCTTTGCTGTGTGGAACTGACAGATGTTTTTTGTTCTGCTTTGGTTGCCATATCAGAATTCAAAAATGCAGCACCATGTGCTTTTTTATATATTCTTCTCCCTCACACATACCCCTAGTCCCTCAGGAAAATGTCTGTTTGGGGTAATTTCCTGGGTGTTTTGAATTCACATGTTATTCCATAAGTAAATATGCCCTGAACAAGTTAGGGGACATTGCTTGTTTTAGTGATCTATTTAAAAGATTGTTCTGGTCATAAGAGAGATAAATTTTTACAAATCTTTTATGAACAGGCTCAATAAAATTGCTGGCTCCAAGGACAAAGCTCTTGTCAGGCAACATGGCAGCATCTTTTCCAGCATCTAAGCAAGGTACTTTACGTATGAGCCTGATAAATGCTGTGAAAGGAAGAATTACAGGATATAGCAAAATTGGTTAGCTGAATGGTATGAAGGGCATCCCCTTAATTACCAGTATTTGCATTAGATTTCTTCAAGTGCAATATTTTTTTTTCCCTTGCTTTTTCATGTTTGGGCAATTTTTTCCTCTTTGACCCATCTGTAGATCCCATGTTGGCAGCACATAGCACTCTTGGATAGATGACATGTGACAGCACTGGGAGATTCATAGTGGAACAAGTTCAAAACATACAAAAGAGATGCACAGTGCAGATGGGGGAGCTAAATTCTGCTTTGAACTTGTAATTGCAACAAGCAATTGTTTCTCTGCTATGCCTAATAATCTCCTGTTGTTGTAAAGCTGTCTTCTAATGTCTTTTCCTTGGCTGCTAGATATAGGTCACAGCTTTAAAGTAGCAGATGACTCTGAATGATTCCTGGCTTTTCTGCTGCCTTTTACACTGTAGTGTTTGGTTTGAAAAATGCATTTTGCATATTTTGCATGAGTCATGCTAGGATCATTTTCTGAATCTGTGGCTTTAAATACTATATATGAATGTATCTACATAGTATTTTACAGACATACATGCCTGTGCTTTTTGGCCTTAGGCAAGTAATGGGTTGCAAGCCATGGGCCTGCAGAAGAGTAATGCTGGACTGTGAGTTGAATGAACTGCTTCCCCTTCAGTTAGATTTAGCAACAGGCAGAGAGGCTCTGTGGCTTTTTAGTGAAGCTGCCTTGTGGCTGGCTGATGTCGACTGTGGGGAAAAGAGCCTGTGTTCACTATGAACTGTGCCCACTGTGTGTCTATTTCAATGCTGGTAACGGTGGATTCTTGCTTTCCTGCATGCATCTGTGTTTAAGATCTTAGTTACAGGCATGAAGGTGTGAAAATGTCAGCATGTGAAAATCCCAGCCTGTTTCTGGAATACAGAATTACAGACTCCCAGAATCACTAAATTGGAAGAGACCTTTAAGATTGTCAAGTCCAACCCATACTCTAACACCTCCACTAAACCATGGCCCTAAGTGCCACATCCAATCTTTTTTTAAACACACCCAGGGATGGTGACTCCCAACACCTCCCGGGGCAAACGATTCCATCCTTTATCATGCTTTCAATGAAAAACTTTTTCCTAACATCCAATCTAAAATTTCCCTTGGTGCAGTTAAAGACTATGTCCTCTTGTTCTGTCATTTGCTGTCTGAAAAAAGAGACCAACCCTCTCCTGACTACAACCACCCTTCAGGTAGTTGTAGAGGCATTGGCCTCTTTAAAGCAACTTTATGTAGATACCAATAAAAAACAAATCTGGATTATTGTGCAATGACCTGTCACAAATATTTTGCTTGAATCTGGGCAAGTTATCACCAGCTAGTGAGATATCAGCCATTAGTGCATGAGCTCAGGCAGAGAGAGGTTGAGTAAGAAACTACAGTCATGCAATTGACAGTAGAATCCATTTGTCTAAGTGGAAATACTTAAGTCCCAGGAGAAATCCTCTTTGTCCTGCAGTCTGAATGAAATACCATGCCAGAAAAGGACTGGTATAGTTGTCCGACATTTTCAGGACTACAATAGCCTGTCAATGCTTATGAGTCCATCCCTTTCGAATCACTGCATATATGTGCTTCTCAGCTTAGTTTTGCCATATCCAAGACTCTGATGTCATAATGTTTTTTTTCAGCCTAAATAACCATCTTCACAAAACAGAGAATTTTTATGAAAAATTTCAAATTCTGTGAGAAAGGCAAACTGCACGCACGACTTTGAGAAGGAAATTTAGCAAGTGAATTGTAACAACACAAGATGGTCTTATTCATAGGAGGTAGTGGAAAAATATCTAAAGTACTAAAATTTGTATTTCAGAGTGTTCTTAGATATTCCAAATTCAAAAGAGACAAAAGTAGTTTATTTTTACAATATTGAAGTCCAGTATTAACTTTTATATGAACACATCAATTGTTTTGGAAGTCTGAAATCATGGTGCTATTCATTGTCAAGGACACAAATGAGGTGGCCTTGATGCCTTTTTCCCGGTGTTATGAAAATGAAGCTAGACACAGTTAGAGGGTTGGGATCTTTACCTCAGTATTTTAATTAGGATCCTGTTTGATGCATCCACTTCACCCAGGTGACCGCGTGGCAAAATGCACACCCACCATCAATCACACACACCAGTTATAGACTTTACACATCAGCATATCTAACAAGGGAGCCCAATAATGGGGCTGGGGTGGGCTCAGCTCTAGTTTACAGAATCTGTCCTGCTAGGAGACCTTGGGTTCCTGAGATAGTAGGAATGTTTGGTCTCCCTGGCTCTGCAGTTCTGGGGTGTTCAGTCTCAGGCCTGCAGAACACTCACAAAACACTAAGCACTAAACTAAGTGAAGGGTTACAAGTATGCATGCTGATATTTGTGGATACACAGAACTGTGTGAAAGGTATATAAAAGAAAAGGGAAAAACCATTCCGGCATCAGCCTCACAACTGAAGAAAACTCCTGTCCCACACTATTAAATATTAATTTTCACTGTTAGTAAAACTGAGGCATAAAACCTACCCTATGTGTACATATGCACATAAATATGGGGTTTTTTTGTATTTATGAGGTCTTAAAGCAGTGGGACAATTGAGTGAAATTGAGTGCTAAAAATGACTGCAGTTCCACAATAGCACTCAATATATATCAGGATTAATATTTATGCTGTATAGCACCAGAGAACTCTGACTGAACTAACAGAAAGGAGAAAACCATGAAATACTTATTTTATTATTTGTATAACATTTTCCTTGAAAAAAATCAACATCATCAGGCAGCAGAAAACTCATTCTCAGTAAATGTTGAATAAATGCAGAAATAGCATGGTGCAAGAATCAGTCTATCATCTGGTTCGAATAGAAGTGAATAAAAAACCTGATCTGTGAATAAGTTGAGTAGAAATACCTGGATTATAAAAGTAGCTGAATATTCACGGAGACAGTATTCTTAGTAAAATTTCCACTTGGGTAAAAATGTAAGAGGTTATACAATAGTTTTGTATCTTGGTTCTGTAATGTGAGAGTGAAGAGCTGTCAGGTGGCTTTTAGCCCCTTTGTGATCATGCTTAGAATGCTGTTAAAATCAACCGTTGCTGAATTAAATGTGGAAAAGTCTGTTAAGAATGGAAATGTTGATGCGAACAGTCAACAAGTGTTCACTATAGAAGTACCTTGCTGAAGTTCAGAGTGCAAAGCCTATCTATCATGTAAGGGGGTGATTCTCCTGGTGCAGTTCTTCATCTCTCCTGACTGGAACATCTTAAACAAATCATTAAATCATTAATCAACAATATCTTCAAGCCATTTTGAGTTCTCACTGAGTTTTAAGGGTTGTAACTATTAAGTGTAACTTTCAGAAAAAAATGAAAATATGGGGAAGTTATAAGATGATTTTGCAACACTGCAAGCAGAGGTGGAGACAATGCTTTTCATCCTGTGCAGGTCATGGCATAGTGTGGCAGTATTTTTTGGTTTGTGTAGCTGCTCCAGTAAACATGAACTGTAGGATAAAAAGGAATGGGGAAAAGTGGGGAACCAGACATATCAAATGGCTTAATGAGTACTTTTAACTTCAAGTTCTTCCATTTAGCACCTGGCTTTCCGGTGGTGGTTGCTCCTGAATTTGACACATTCTAGAAAAGAAATGGTATAAAACCTCGGGAAATTAGGGCTCAAAGTGTTACTTAAGATAAAGCAAAGTAGCTGAAGTGTACCTCGACTTTGTTGCCTGCAACAACAGTCTGTGGAAGCATTCAGGAACACCAAATATTATAGTAAGCATAACTCCTGCAGGCATCTGCCTTATAGACTGGCTGGTGGAGAGTTCTCCCGCTGGCCTTATATTTCTGCAGGGTGTGCCTCAGCCTAGTGAAATGCCTCCAAAGGGACATCTGACATCTTTATGGCTTCCATAATACCAGTGTAAGAAACACCCAAATGAGGGACTAAAGCTTTGCTCATATAACTTTAGAGTAATTAGTTTTTATTGTTGATTTTGTAGATGTATAAAAAGGAGAAGGAAGCAGTGTAGCCCAAATTCAGGAAAATTCAGCTGCCATTTCCAGGGAGTTCCAACCTGAAGGGACACTTTATCTACAAAAGGGGAGAAGCTCCTTTTGAATGCTGTGGGAGTAAATGGCTCTCATGGACAGACAAACATCTGTCAGTTAACTGAGGAACAAGGAACTGTACAGTGCTTGAAGTAACAGAGCATTGTAGGCAAAGGGAGCCCTTAGTGATTTGCTTTGGTAGAAACTCTAAAACAGTAATTTTATCTAAACACTTGCAAATCTGTGAAAAATAAGGCATTCCTTCTTGGAGATATTCCTTTAAAAGGCCTGCAGCATTTTACATACTAGGATTTAAAATTGATATGCAGCTTAATTAAAGACCAGAAATTCATTGAAATCTCTTTTCCTGTGGTGGACAAAGGGATGTCGCTTTGACCAGTTTTCAGTAGAACCCCTGAATTGCACTGAAATATAATTATTGATAGCTTTAATCTAACTCAAATTACAAAGCAAACTATTTAACTGTTTAAACTTTTCAAAGGATCAAAACCTTACAAAAATGTTATTAATTCCAAATTATTCAAATATACAATTGTGTAGTTTTAGTCATCTTTCCCAGAAGTTCATTTTTGTTGATTGAAGGATTTATTTGTTTGGAGTTTAAATGTCTTTGATAACAGAATATCAATATAAGTATTTATTTGGTAGAATGTAATTTTCATGTGTTTTTCATTACTATTATTTGCCTTCCTGCTCTGGTAGAATGCTTTCCAGATACAAATTCTAGTGATAAGTAGGGAACAGTGAGCAGTGACAAATTACATGTCTAAACCCAAGGAAAATAAATGAAGGAGGTATTATTTTTGTAACTGCCTGATACTTGATTTTAACATTCTTTGAATGGGCTCATCTGTCTCTCTAGTGGCAATAATTTATTTCAACTATTTTTTCTACATTTTTACTGCTTTGGTAACTGAAAAGTTTGCCATTTTAATGTAAAATTCTACACTTAATTGATAATAATTAAATGAGAGGATAGGAATAGTTCCTCCCATTCACGTTGGCATTTTTTTTCAGGGAGTCTGATCTGCTGTTAAAAGATCCTAATATAAATTTCACTATAGTGGAAGAAGTAGGGCAACTAATCAGAAAAACTTTCTTGTTTATGTGCACACAACTTGATGAATATGCAGATGAATCCTGTCACTATCTTTAGTTCCAGAGGAAAGTTGTTTATGGCTCCTGGATCATCAGCTAGTTTATTTATACCACAAAAGCAAAATTAAAAGCAATGACTGCCCCTGTTGTCTAAATTAAACAGGTTAAAATGCTACAGTTTAAATAGCTGTGATGTCAAGATTGTGATCATTGTTAAGAGGATGGAAAGTATTAACATTTACCCAGGACTTCAAGTGTATCCATTTGTCTGTTAATGGGTTGGTGGCTGGAATAGTAAGTATTGATTTGTCTTGGGATATAGATGTGAGGTTTGGATATTTGACGTGATGTTCCAGAAGTGGCTATCACTGCCCATAATACAGGTTACATATTCAGTAATTTGGTTCTTGCCACACGTTTTTGTATGCTCCCATTTTATGTTATGCTCCCTAGATGTTTGTGCATCTCTTGTTCATATCTCTTTCACATATATTCCCTATTTTCCTTGCCATTTCACCATCCCAGTTCTATAACTCAATTTTCTATAAACCTTTTCTATCTCTTCTCCTACCTCAATGTCTTGAGGGAACTGTTGCTCCCTCCTCAACTCTTATTTCCTCCTCCCCATCCTCCTGGCCTTATCATTTTCTGTCATCCAGCTCTTCCAGTCTTCCATTTTAATGTTTTCACCCTCTTCTCTTTACCTTTGGCATATCTGTTTCCAAACTCCCCGCACTTTTCTCCACAGTGTTCTAATTCTTTGTTTCCACTCTCATGCTGTCTCCTGTGTCCTGTCAGCTAACCAGCTCTGCTGAGGGCAGTAGTTATTTGAGACAGAAAGCAGAAACCGGGAGGCTGAGCCCAGAAGTGCAGAGTGATATGACACCCTTCTCTTGACTTGGGTCCGTGCCCTGTGCTTACCACACCCCATGGTACCCAGGTCACCGCTGTGCAGTGGCATTGTCCCCTGTTCACTGGCAGAAGCGGTGCTGAGGAGCTGTGCAAGGTATGGTGGCGGTCCCATCTTCTTGTGCCATCCTGTTCAGTCCTGTCCTTCTATCTCTTTGTCTTTCAGTATTGTAGCACAGAGTTTTTCAGGAAACTGGCTGAAGACATAGCCAGGAAGCCTCTTTTTCTCTCATCCTAACTCCTCTGCTGTCTGTGGGGAGGCATCTGTTATCTGTGACCAGCTAATAGAATCCAGGAAAGCAATCTCAAGGTGCTGGACTCAGTAGGATGTTGCAGTGCAGGCAGCTCAAACACCACTTTAGCTGGGTAAGATAAGGAACACAGTGGAAAGCCACACCTCTTACTGCAAAGTTTGGCAGAAGAAACGTGCAGTTTAAACATGGAGATGGAATTACAAGCAGATCACCAGTGCCCTGCTTCCCTAGTCCCTTGCCTGGTTAGATTTCTCAGATATGCAGGTATGCTGTTCTATGTCAAATTCATACCATCCAGTTTGATTGTTTTTAAGGAAAATTCATTTTAAATGCGCTTCTGTGAATTGCTATCAATATTGTGAACTGACACTTAAGGGCACTTTTCCAGTCTGCTGACCCATCCTTTCATTTAGGATATATGTAATGGATATCTGGTGTATCAAAGATGTGATAAGAGATATTGACTGGTCAGGGGGTCAACATTCACCTCTCCTTGTTCAAAACAATTCTCTGTTTTCATGGGCATGCTCAACTAAGCAATTTCATTTCTTGCCTAGGATATTTTCATCATCTGTTGATGAAGTAACATCTCTACACAGAAGATTAGGAAAAGTTTGTCTCTTTTTCAGTTTGCTTAATTTGTACATTTGAAAATTCCTTGTAAGTATTTAGTTTGTTCCTCAAGAGGTTCGGTTTCCCACTTGTTTATGTGACTCTTTCCAAGAATGATATTCCCAAAACCTAGAAAAATAAGATTATAAAATCACCTTCTAAAAAGCAGAAGGGTGGCATTGGCACAGAACATAAAAAAGTTGTTGTTTCTGTCATTAACTTTTCCCCACACTGTTATTTTTGTCTCTTATAAGCTCTCTGTGCCGAAGTTTATGCCTTTGTAAAATGGAGAAAATGTCTTTGCAGTCTTTGGAAATGGTATGAGTATTATGTAAACCATAATTAATTCAGTACTGAGAGGCCATTAGAAGAAAGTCTGTTGTTGTTATTGTGAATTACTGTAGCTCTAAAGATACTCGGATAGAATTTCTAACAACCTTGACTGAGTCCTCTTCCCAGAGGACATGTGGGATTCCTCTACTGTCCCTAGAATTTTTAGGATCAGATATGATAATAAGAGGTAATAATAAGCCCCTCCACAGTCTAATCTCTTCTGGTCACACTGTCACTGAATGACAACACAGCAATTCTTCGCTCCTTCTGTTTCCAAATAAATTATGTATTTCCAAATAATATGGAAAATTCCTCTAGGAAACAGTGAACCTGAGTTTGTGACTTCCAGTGGGTATTTTCCGTTTCTAGTGTCTTTTTTAATGCAATAACACATATTTAATGACACAATGGGATTATTTTTAATGTAGAAATTTCACAGAACAAGAACTATGGATCATTATTATTTGCACTGTTCTATGAATTATCTCACAGATTTTCCCTTTAATTGCAACACATAAGATTATTATATATATGTAATAATTTATTATCTTTTACTATAATTAAATTCTCAAGTACTTTTTTCCTCAGTATATTCTGAATCTCTAAGGAGTGTTTTAAAATGTAAAATAGGAAAGACAAGAAATAAGGGTTGGCGAAGCAATTCTGAGATTTTTTTTTTATATGCATCAATGATTTTTCCAATTTGTTCCTGTTATGAAAATACGGTGAACCATTAATGTTAGCAGTGTAATGATCAAATGTCTTGGATATCAATTCTCAGTAATATCAGCTTTTTTATTTTGGAAAACTGTTGAATTTGGCAGAAATGGAACCTGATTCTTAAATAGTGGTATAAAAAAAATAATTATAGTCACTTGTGATTTATAAAAACTTTTCCTAAAAAGTTTTCCTCTGGCATGTAAGAAGAGAAATTTGCCAGGTTGAGTGTAGTATTCCTCTGTGGGTTTTTACTTCAGGAGTTATGTGGACTCTAGGGATAGGAGGGAGGACAATCCCCACATGGCTCTGTAGATGCAGGTTGCATTGATTCAAAGGTCACCCCTTACTACCATGAGATCTGGAGAGAACAGATGACTTCATAATGAAAAGGAGAAGAGACGGCATTTGTCTGAGTTATTTGCTGCTAGTTAATCCACCCCAAGAAAGAAGAATTTCAATAAGACAGAGCAGAGAGGTGCAGATTATACCTGATATAATGGGACATGCATTAATATTGCATTAAATGCAAAATTAAAAGGAAGTTTTCGTAGCAGTTCCTCACTCCTGGCCTTTTCCACCTCTTCAACCTACTCAAAGTCCTGGATTTTACAGTAACCAGTGTGTCAGGACATCATTTCCTTTAAGAGTTTCTCTGTATGAACTCTTGAAAACCAACAGCAGTGACTTGCCCTCACTTCTAGTCTCGACTGCTTAACCTTGGATGGAAGAATCCTGCTGATTTCTTTGCTCCAATGAATCCTCACGTGCAGTTAAATGCTGCAGATGGCATTAGTTGCACACTTATCCTTGACAGCATCAATGCCTTCAAATGATGTTGACCTGCCCCCTTTGCTGTGCTCTTTGCCTTCTGCTGGTTTGTGAGAGTTGTTGATGAGAATTGGGCCTAAGCTATTTGTTCTGTACGAGTGCAGCCAGGGTGTGGAAATGTTGGTTACTGCTCAGTTCAGATGGTAGAACTTTCACTGGAATGCCTAAGGAAAACTTTTACAACTTCAGTTAATGATTCTGCCCTCAAAATTTTTAGGCAATTAAGCTCTCTTTAGTGCCTGGGAAACTAATGGTATTTGTTAAAACACCCACAATCCCTTCAAAATGTGGTGCTTAATAAACAATGGTGCTGAGAAAGAACAAATAAACAAAAATGCATATTTGGTTCCTTCATGTTTTCTTAAGAGATGCAAAGAAATAAAGGAAATAGTTTTGTGACTATGGTTAATGGAAAGTACCCAATATTTCAATCCAGGTAATCCACCATGTAAAACCTGACTATTTTAACATGATCACTTTTTAGATTAGGACTGTATTACACTTAAAAGGAAAAAATCTGAGCCAAATTGAAGATAAATACTTCATTCAAACTGTGTTTTAATGTATTTCATGAGGAACTGCACTCCTTTGTCTTTCTAAAGAAACAGCTTACTGAAATGAATTCATGATCCCTTTTTAGGCTGCAGGAAAGCGTAAGCGGAAGAAAAAAAGTTAAATCATACATCCATAAAGCTCACATTTATTATTTATACATACAGGGCAGTTTTGTCAAGAATTGCCTATGATTTTTTTAAGATATCTTTTAACTGTTCCTTTCTGAAATTTGGATTCAGCTTTCAAAGCATCAAACTTTGGTGTAATAATATTGATATTTCCTGCCCCACTGGTGTTGCTTACGTCACTTCAGTACCATATAATGTTGGATCATTGCTATAAAACATACCTTTTTAAGCAGAAAGAAAGAAAGATTCAAGAAGACATGGCCAGGAGAAAATGATTCTGTCTCTCTTCTTGAATGAAGGGAAATGTCATTTCAGATCAGACTACACATGCGTAACATATGTATTTTTTCTTCCTATTTTCTCTCAATCAAATCTGATTATGAGGGGAAACTAAAAAAATAATGGACAACTGGAAATTGCTAGACTATGTTGTTTTAGAATGCTTTGAGTATTATTAAATTAATTAGTTATGCCATCATGGGGAGAACAGCTGCATTCTGAACCAGAAAATAGCCTCATTCTGCCTTCATTTTTATTTTAAGCCAGTGAAAATAGCATATGACTGAAGTCGATGCATCTAATGAATCTTTCAAAATACCTTCCTGGCAGGAACTACACAAAACACAGCCACCTTGTGTACGAAAACCACTAGAACAAAATATTGCTTCCTGATGTTTCAGAGCAGCTCATTTCATTTCCAGTAGGATTTGGGAACATAGTCTAGTGCTTTGTTTTTATGTCTCTTCGGAATATATGTTACAAGAAGAAAAGGTTACCAGTTCAGCAAATTTGTAGAGCTCCACTGAGTAAAGGAGTTGACTTAGTATACTTATAATACAGAAGACCATTTGGAGCACTTTATAAGAACAAAAGACTCATTCCCTTGCAATGTGTGTTTTAGACATTTGTTTACTGTGTATTTTAGATCATATTAATTTTAAAATTTGAAATAGACAAAGAACCCTATAAGGTCATATTTCCCTGAACGTCCTGTGTGCTTGCCCCAAATATGAGATCTGGGAAACTGGGACAGTTGCTCTGAAGATGCAGCATCAAAGGGAATATTTACTTTGAAATATATAAAGTTGTCTTCATCTGCTTCTGGCCGGGTTCTCCCCCTCCTACTTGAAAAGGCAAGACTGTCTTGGCACCTATAATGCAATATTCTCAGGGATATGTACTGTGATGAAAGTACATAAGGGCACCTGGAGAATAGCTCCCTTTTATCATTTATATAAAGCCTATTAATGCTGGAAAGAAAAATGGTCATTATGGAGTGTTTGATGGTCAGTTGATTTTTTTTTTTAATGCTATCAGCCCAGCAGGGTAGTGAACTGTGTTTAATAAAAGTAACTAACCCCAGTGAGATGGGTCCTGCAAAGTTCTTGGATGTCTCATGAGAACTGTTTTGTTCTCCCATTCTTTGTCCAACACTACTCTGCCTTAGTGTTGTATTCTTCCCTATCACATGGAGGCCACAGATATATGGGCCAGATATCTGGACACAGATTAATTCTGCCCAAGTTTAGGTATTCAGTGCCAAATTTTCCATATTGTCAATGGAAAGAATGGGTGTGTTCTGTGAGACAGAGGCATCTCCAGAAATCAATTCAGGTTTTAGGAGGACCAAATGTACTCCCTGAGTTCTGTTGAATTTCGTAGTCAACAAGTTATAGTTGGAAGCTCCTAGCTGAGGAACATCAGTTGAATAATTAAATTTGGACAAACCCAGGCCTTAGTGTGTATTTTATCCCCCAGTTTATGCCAGGGAAAATCTGTGGTTTAGAGTGTCAGGATTAATTTGAAAAGAATGCATCCCACATATATATAACACTGAACTAAGACCCACTAAGATCCACTAAGAGTTGCAGTCTTTAGAATGTATCTTCAATTAATGTCATGTCAAATTATGTTTGTGGTGGAAACACATATATATGACAAATCACAGGAAACATGAGATCACAATCTCATATTTCACAGAGTAGAGTCCTCCTTGTTTCTGCAGCTTGTATTTGTAAAAAGGTTTGTCTGCACTGCAATTGTGAAAGCACACCAAGCAGCACAGATTTCATGGCTCTTTGCCCCACCATGGTAAGTAACTGCTACATTCAGCTCAGTGCAGAGACCTTCTTCAACCTTGTTTCAAAATGGACACTTTTGTTGCCCACAGATTTCACAGGGATAAAAGATGTGATAAATCTGTGAGGATTAAACTTCTTGTCCTTTCTTAGTAAGAACTGGTCAGTTTAACTGTACTGTAACATTAAATTCGCAGGTGCAGACTGCATTGTATGATGCAGGTTCAGTGCAGAGCCACATTTGCTCTGAAATATCTAATAAACTGTTACATTTCTTTCTCTGTAATAAGATAATGGGCCCCTTGAAAATTACTGACTTGGTCCTGATAGTTTTCTATTTTAAAAGGAGAAGAAAGGTTTGACTCCCATTACCACAGAAACAAAGCTAACCAAAGAGGAAAATCTGCATGATATGGCACCGTGTGTTTTTAACACCTCTCATCCTTAGCTCTAAAATGAACTCTAAAATGCTAATTTTCTATTTCAAATTGCTGGTGGTGCAATTAAAATAGACATTTTTACTGGGATCACATACTCCATGATATTTTAATATATGATAGTCTTAAGTTCTGAATGTGAAAAAAACCTCATGAAAAGCTGTTATGGCTATATTCACTCAAAGTCTCATTTGTGCATGCATATATAAATATAAATATAAATATAAATATAAATATAAATATAAATATA
>JAHLSL010000008.1:18403730-18436456 GCA_025920805.1 Petroica traversi | reverse complement strand
TGGGCTCCTGCGAGCTCTGCTGGGCTCCTGCGGGCTCTGCTGGGCTCCTGCGGGCTCTGCTGGGCTCTGCTGGGCTCCTGCGAGCTCTGCTGGGCTCCTGCGGGCTCTGCTGGGCTCTGCTGGGCTCCTGCGGGCTCTGCTGGGCTCTGCTGGGCTCTGCTGGGCTCTGCTGGGCTCCTGCGAGCTCTGCTGGGCTCCCGTTCCTGCGGGCCCTGCTGGGCTCTGCTGGGCTCCTGCTCTTGTGGGTTTTGCTGCTCGTGCCTTTTCATGGCGCAGGAATGTGTCAGTGGTGTTTCTATCCAGCACCCTGGCTGCTGGTCAGGAGGATCAGGCGGGCTGAGGGCGAGGGTGAGCACAGGGGGCCCGGGCACGGCTGCTCAAAGGGCGATGGGCCCGCGCTGGGGCAGTGGTGGCAGGGCCTGGGACACAGCGAGAGTGGCACCAAGGCCCACATCCACTTCGAGCCCTGGAGTCTCTGCAGCCAAACAGGAATTCTGCTATGGGATGTTGAAGTCTGCTGTCTTTTTAGCATAATTGATTTATAAAAATCAATCAGCAGTGATTTGCATTGCTCCTTACTTAGCTGTGAGGGACTGTCAGTCATGTGTGCATAATCCTGTTTCAGTTGGCACCAACTACTCCTGTTGGGATTTTCCACTACATCGACACAGTGCACATTCAGTAGTAACTATGCGTCAAACTTGCTCAGTCAAAAAAAAAAGCTTCAAATATTTGACTTTTTTTTTTAAAATTTTTCTCAGTAAGTTCATGTAATGTAGAAGCAGTCACGTGCTATTAAAGCTTTTCATGTTTATCCCATTATTCCTCTTACTCCTGGCAGCAGCTGTGTGTGGGCAGACAGCCACTGAGTGCAGCCTCTTGCCATGCTGCCCATCATCCCCGACTCTGCCATGCCCTGCATTTTCCTTTTGTTGCCTTTTTAAACTACTTTGGGCGCCTTATTTTCCTTCAACACAAGCATTTAATTTCATTAAAAGCATGTAAGGTAGTTTGTTTACATAAATGCCTAATGCATATGGATACTTCCTAAAGACTCTTGTTACTCTGTACCTGGTTCTATTAATGTTGATTTAACAGGCATAATGAGTAACTGATGTTGCTAAGGATGGCAATAATTTTTAATATTTTTAATTACCTAAAATTATCTATCCTCTGGAAGAAATGAACCAGAGATTGAAATATGCAGTGAAATGTTTTTTAATGCACTGGGGAATTGAATATATTATAAGAACTCACATAGATGCATTGCTGATTAGTGTTTAAGAAGACTAATTATAGCTAAAGATTACCCTGCAGAGCAGAGGTTGATATGCAGCCTTGCTGTGTTTTCAGAAATCTCAGAGTGTAGGACATACAAAAAACTTTACCTTTTTTGAAGTCTGGTACATGTGTATTTGTACAGCTTACAAAATGGTTTTTGTGTGCAGTGAGTGATGAATTGGTATGTAAATAAGGAGCCAAAGCATCACACAGCTGTAGCAAAACTGGATACAACTTCCCTGGAAAAATGGAGTCTGATTTCTAAGGGTGTTCATCTAACAGGATGAATCTCTGCAAAGCTTGCAGGATGTAAAAAGTAATGTTTTTGCTGATGCCAATAGCTTTGTGAGCAGGGAATAAAGTGTACTGGAAGGCAATGTATGGGACTTTAAAAAAAATCTATAATTGTTTATTTTTTTTCAAGTAAGTTTTTCTTCTAATAGACAGTTGCAAACTCACACTGATTTTTGGATTTTGACAGAAGATACTTTCTGCAGTAAAGCTGTTCAATTCTATGTATGATGCTTTTTCAAACTGAACTTTACAAACATTTGCATGCACTGTATCACCAAAAATGTTTAAGCCTTGGGGCATAAAATGATCAGCTACTCAGAACAGGAAGAAATTCATCCTTCTACCAAACAATGCATTATTTGAGTTAAATGTTTTCTGGAGCAACAGTGGTTGTTCAGAAAAGATATAAAGCTAGATAGGTCTTCAGTCTTTTCTTAGGTAGTACTTCCAATGTTTCTAAATTGCTATTGACAAGTAAAATTGAAAGAAATGTTGCAAATGCTGATCTACAAAATAGTTGCTTTCTTTACACAAAATGTTCCACTGAAGGTAGTAGGGTAAATCTCTGAAGCATTAGGATTTGGTTCAGAATATTAGTTTTATAAAAATGTAGAATACTAAATAGGTGTTCAGTAACATTTATCAGTAAAAAGTGGTAAAGCATATTTCATTCTCCAGACACTAGAAATTCCCTTTCATAAAGCCTTTTTCTCTGAAAATAGAAAAGGAAATGGCAAATCCAGTAAAAGCCCCAGTGATCAAACCATTTCTGCTGAAGTCCATGATTTCTATTGATATAGTGCTAGATGGCTATACTGCCCTTCTGCCTAACACAGTCCCTCGCTCCAAGCTAGTCACCCAGAATGGGATCCAATAAGACAGTTTAAAAAGGAAGAGCTTAAAGTACATACTGGAATTTCTTTTCCTAACTAAAATAACAGTCAATAAAGTGACCAAAAATAGGCCAAATGGATATAATCCTTCTGGTCAGGATATTATTTTTATATAATGAAGATAACCAAACCAGAAGTATCATTTCCATAGTCCTAGAAAATAATGCTTCCCAGATTATGACAGCAGGTAAAGTGACAGCAGAGAATTTTGTGTCTCAGATGAATGTTGAAACAACTGCTTTCCTAAGAAATATTATTACAAAATTCATTAGAAACCAGACTGAGATTTTATGGGTGACATTCTCAAAATAGCTGTATCTCATATCCCTTTTTCTTAATTTTTAGAGGCATACAGTACCATTTCTGTCCCACAGAGCAGTTATCTGCCCACTATTCACCCATCCTGCTGCACTTCTCAAATAAGCTTTATTGGTTTTGTACTGGATTCATTTACTATAATCATACTTAGGGTGTTTTTCCTGTTAGGATGGGACCAAAGTAGGGAAACATACGTGTCTTGATTTTGACATGGGTCTGTGGGCAGCCTATTGGCTGTTGCACATCATTCCAATCATGACTGAGTTCTTAATGGAAAACTAGCATGTGGTCTTTGGCCTATGATGGAAGAAGAAAGCAGTTTGTGTGCCCAGAGCTGAGACCTCTGAGACACCCGTGGACTTTTGTCATGGTCCAGATACAGAAGGAAACAAAAGGTATTGGGACATGAATGTTGATGCAGATATAGATAACAGCAATGGATGGAAGTACCAAGAACAGGTATTATCTTCTTCCATGTAGCTATAGCTAAAAGATCTTGATTTCTGTGTGAAGCTTTTCTCGAGCCACATCGCTTAGCATTAGTTTTCCTGGGAAAAGACTTTCAATAATTAAATTGAGAGGTGCTAAATATGTGTGAAATGCAGGAATATGGGATTCTAAAACAAGTGTCATTCCTTGAGTAATGCCTATTTGGAAAGTATTGCTGTAAAATTTTACAGAATTTGTTTTCAACTTCCTCTTGCCCAGTGCCTCCCCTAGGATGCTTCTATAATACCACAGTCTAATATGCAGAAAAGGAAACAATGTATTTTATTATCTAGTAATGAAAATGCAATTTTTTTTTCTACTAGAGATATTTCCTAATATGTGTCGCTGGTGTAGTACCCTTCATAAAATCCAAATACAAAAGGGTCTTCTTATAGAAATTATAATCTTCAGCTTTCTACTAGCTTTCTACCACCTATCTACTCTGAAGTTTCTTTTATGAACATTAGAAATACTTAGAAAAACTCATTATTCTTTGAAATAATCAATTACATGTTTGTGTATCTTTGGATAATTTGAAGACAGTAATTATTCCAACTGAAATGGAAAGGCATCTTGGTAGAGATTGGCGAGGAAGTAGTGAGAAACCAGCCAGTGTCAGAGCACCCAGAGACAGGCTCACCTGGTGGACCTGTGGTGTTAGCAGTACTTATTCTCTGTCTTTTTTATTCCATCATGCCCATTCCTTACTGCTGCATACTCTGCAAAATTTTTCTGATGTACCTATTTGAAGTGCCAGGAGATCAATACATTGTCACTTAAAAACTCATTTTGAACAACTTAGAAATCCATTTTAAAATTCATTATGAGTAACAAGCAGGTTTTCAAGACAGCTAAGCTAACACTTCACTAACTGGTAAGTCTGAATGAACACCAATGTAAACAATTCCAAAGACCATTTAAAAAATATATGAATTCCATCTCAAGAAATCGCACACCAAGTTTTTGAAATTATGTACAAAAGTATGCAAAGTGATATCCCCAAAATAAAGCCACAAACTTGTTCAGAAATAGCAGTAGCTTGAGATCTGTCTTTCAGCACATTAAGGCCAAAAGTCCAATACATTTCAGCAACAAAGGCAAGGTCATTAGTCCTTTCTTTCTAAGAATGACCAAAAGAAATAAAAAAATGTCCTTATCAAGAACCATTAAATTCTCTTCCAGAACCTTTCAAACAGCAAAATTCAAGTTGTCCTTCAAATGTCAGTGTCAGATTGCAGTGTGAGGTAGTCACCGCCTGTTCTGTTACTACTACTGCTGCCTACCTTGATAAAAGTCTATTCATAATACATTCTTTTCAAGGATGTGCAGCAAGATGTTAATTTTTGTTTCCATCTATCTCTTGTACTGATTTTATTGCAATAGCATCTGGACCCCAGGAACAGACACTATAATAATGCTGGTTAAAACAAAACCAGAAAAAATCTGTGACCGTCTGTGACAGTGGGGTACATATACACTATTTTTTACTATGTGGTGTTTAGCATTTATTCATTTTGTTTATGGAAGTTAGCTAGAACCTAAATAGAAATATAACTCAGAGCTGTAGCTAAACTGAAGATAGATCATTGCTATATCCATAGTGAAAAACTTTTTAAAAGGTCAGTTTCCAACATAGTGTGTGCAAAATTTTGAGCTGTATGTTTAATTGCATAGAAGTCATTTTAGGCTGTGTCCTCTTTGCCCACAAAGTTGTTCTCCCAGAGTGTGCTAAAGCTTTCAGTGGTCCATTTAAACAAATAGATGTCATTGCACATTTTCAACTAGTCCCAGTAGTCTTTGATATCTGCCTAAAGGTCTTTTATTTTCTAGTAAGTGCCTTGAGGTAAGAACACTTACATGGACATTATCTGATCTCACACCAAAGACCCACTGGGAGGTTCTGGTGATCACACGATTTTGATACTACTCACCAAAACTGCTTTTACACATTGATTTGGCCCATCTAGATTCTGCTTGATACACAGCAGCCCTTCTTATTTCTTAAGATTTGTCACATCTTTAGCTGTTAAATGTCATTTCACTTTATTTACATTTATATCCCTTTTCCGGCTAGCACGTTCTTTTTGATGCTGGTATCCTCATTAGAACTGCTATTTCAACAACCTTTCCCACTAGAGGTTCTTTTCCTTTATGCAAATACTTTTCAGGTATTACCTGCTGTTGGGATTTTTTAAACTACTTCATCTTAAAAGTCAGATTTTAGCAGCTATGTCACTGACTCACTTGATATCATTGACTACTTAATATCTTTTGTGTCTGCTTAAAATCCCTTCCTTAAAATGTCTCTCATCAGAAAGAAGTCCTCTATTGAGTGGACAAATAATCTAAACCCTTCCTTCTAAGATAAGATATTGAGCCACCCTGCAGTTTATTTAATGCTGTATTTCATATATGTTCTTTTTCCTGGGTCTGGAAGAATTCATTAAAGACCAGAGAAGGCAGTCTTTCCCAGCTGGCAGCTCTTTGATCCTGTTGTTGATGAAACTTTACAGTGACATTTATCAGCATGAAGTTGGATTATTGAATGCTTCTGTTCTCCCATGATAAATTTTTGTAGCTCAGAACAAGTATTCTTGCTCCTGCCACACCATCTTTGCTTTCCTGCAGATTGGCTTTGATGACTTGCTCATAGACCCTTCAATGAAAATCCTCCATCATTCATACATATCTAGTTTTTGTGCTTCCCCCCATATCCTCTATCTGCTATTTTATTGTCCCTTATTTTTGTCCTTTTCTTGTCTCTGTTATTATTTTCTGTATAGTACAATTCACTGTCCTCATGATCCTGCTTATTTTCATTGCCCCTGCCTGTAGTTACTGAGCTAGCTGCTCTCCTTTGCCACTTGGTGTGCCTGCCAGTTTCTGCTTTTTATTTCTCCACCTAGATAGTACAGTGTGCTGTCTTTTCTCTTATCTTGTGTTCATTGCTTGGCTACTTTTCTTTTCTGTGTCTCTGTGTTTCAGATCATCATTTTCTTCAGGCATCTACAGTTCTTGAATCTTCCATGATGTACTGCTGTTTCTCCTTCACGTCCTCAAATCCCCTTTAAATACTTGATTCTATGTACCCATGGCAACAGCCACTTCAGATTCTGTGACCAAAGCAAGCACTGAATTAATTCTGCAGTGCTTTTCTTGTTTACCATATCCCATTAAAATGGGAGAGCTGATTTTTCTCATCTGATGACTCATAACTCTCCAGTAGAACTGATGTTTAAGCCCTTTTCTTTGGAGCTGAGTGAACAACTCCCAAAGAACAAGTCATTCAGTGAAAGTAACCTTTTTTCTTTTTTTCTAGTTACCATGAAACAGAATCTGTTGGATTTTTACAAAGAGTAAATATTGAATGATTGTTTAGGGTGTGTTGAGCTTTGAAATATTCTTCCACAAACCTTTGGGGAGGAAAGTCAGTGACGGACACCACATACCTGGTATGGTGAGGAAATCGGATAGACCAACTTGGTTAGCAGCCATCTGTCACTCCCACAGACACGGCTCTTGTGAATGAGGGACTGAAAACATGTGCAGCAATGCAGTAGGTTCAGTCTGAGGGGATGGCTTTGCAAATCCTTAGCAAATGCTAGTAGGAAGCTGCTAGCATCCCTCAGTCAATAAGGACAGCTGCTGATAAGCTCATCTCTGCACACTGAAGGATAGATAGCAGCCACTAACATGTTAGGAAAACTGCACAGCTGTCACATACATAACGCGCCTGTTATGAATGAGAAAATTAGCAGTGGCTATGCAGAAAATGCAGACGTGGCTATGATACATAGAAGGATGCTTAATTAAGCAGGGGTGTGGGCATATACAGAGTTGATTGAACTTGTGAGATAACGTTCTAGTGTGGTTTCTCATGGCAATAATACTTGAAAGAACCTGCTTCTCTGATTATACAGATAGTGAAGGCGAGTTCTTTTAGCAGAAGATTCCCCTGCAAATAAGATCCATCTTGACCATCTGTTGCCAAACGGAAGTGTTATACTTCTGAATCACTGGCTGCAGTGACATATTTAGACAATGAATCTTTCGTGGTTAGATCTAAAGCACAAATACATAATGAGGTTATATTTTCTGTTTACTTGGCCTAAAGTTATACTGTGGCTATATTCTCCTGTGAACATGCTGTTGGATAGTAGATAGAAAATCCAGCAGTTCACACCCATCCTTAGTGATATATCCCAGTTGCTTAAATATAAAGTACCTAATTTATCACCAAAAATGTAAAGACGACATAGAGACCCTATTTCACTTTTATTTTGAAATCTGTAAATTTGTTTGAGGAGTCTGAATGATTCAGCATATGTGGTGGCCAGTGTAGGCAGTGTTTTGGTATTCAGGCAGGCCCAGAATACAGCTTATCATCTCATCTACCTTCACTTACAGGTCTATACTTAAACCTCCCTGAAGAAGAAAAAATTGCATTCTTTTTTTCCTGTAACTTATTTTCTGTGATTTGTTGGGGGTTTTTTTTTTGGTTTGTTTTTTTTTTGTTTGTTTGTTTTGGTTTTTTTGTGGTTTTATTTGTTTTTTTGTTTTGTTTTTTTTAGTGAACAGAAATTAAAGGGAAATAAATACATAAGCTAACTGGAAAGTTTACAATTATGCAGTAAAATTTTAAATTATTGCTGTTTTAATGAAGTATGAAGAAGATTATCACGTTTAAGTCCTTTGAAGTTAAATTGTGACCTTTTGCACACATTATTATGCACAAATTAGGTTTTATGCAGAAGTTGAGAACTGTCAGTGAATTTTATTTCAGCAGAAATAATACCAGGTTTTAGTCTTAGATTAGCTGAGTCTATTTGGCCTGAAGGAAATAGAATAAAAAAGTGTAATCTGAAGAAATAGCATATAGAGATTTATACGTGCCAGCCTCCATCAAGTTTTTCTAAATGGGAAATAACTGATAAATTATTATGCAGCAGTGTCATAGAGACTCTCATGCTGCTGCATCATTTTGATCTTGGAAAAGAAGAATGATAGCTGCTCCCATCTGCAGTTGTATCACATCTTGTTGACAATACAGAATTTGCTTAGATAGTCACATGAGGAAAGTACTTAATGTATTTTAGGATACAGTTGAAAGAAAAACAGCAGCTAAAGGCTGGGAAGAAAACCATTACTGTGTATTCAGCCCAGCTTCCCAAAAACCACCATCAGAAATTCTGCAGATCAGCAGTTCAAGACAACTTGAGATGCAGCTATTCTTAAATATAAATTAGTTATTATACATGTGAGTGTGGTGACTCTACACTTCTTCTTTGCACTTTTGGTGAACACTAGTGAAATTGATCAACTTTTTCTGCAAAAAATATTTAGAAATAGTAAGTTTCACAGGCTGACATGGGAGCTAACTTTTAATTAATACAAGGTGGAATTGATCCTTGCTACAAAAACTCTAATGTGTGGTATTTATGTCTACTCATAACTAATCAGCATTACTCAAAATTTGAATATTTGGCAATTAAGAGAATTTAAAAAATTAGGACAGAAATGTCAATACTGAATAAATTTAAAGAAACCACAGTACTGCCCCACTCTGCTATAGTTTTGTTCTAATAATACTTTTGATGAGACACAGAAAAAGTGCATTAATCAACTGGATAAGTTTTATCAGCATCTGTCTGATATCTGATTGCAGACGATTATAGGCAGGTCAATGTCCATTACTCACCGTGGGCCAGCTCAACGTGTACTGTTGGAGAGTGGCTGTGACTGATCACTCCGGGAGATGAGATAAGGAATGTCCAAAGTGGAAAGGACAGAGAAAGCGTGGCTTCTCAGTGACTCTAAACACTCAGCTGAGCACTGAGTGAGGCAATGAACTGTGGGACAAAAGATGCTTATCATATGTAGGTACAACCATGGATACATCAATCAAGCTTGACTCACCCACTGCCTCCACTGTGAGGAACACTTTGCAGCAGTAATTCTAGTCTCATCAGTGTGTAATTAAAACAAACCCCTTTAAATTTACGTTTTATTTGTGAATTATTTGTTCAGAGCTTTTAGGACAGAAGCCTTGGTTCCATTGGGTTTAAAACAAGTGCAATACAGCTACCCCATTGCAGAGCCAGTGTCATTCATACCTCCCTGGCCATTGGTAATGCCAGAGAACTGCTCCTGATTTGGCCTTGCCTTGTAAATCCTCTCCTGACTGGAGAGCAAGCTGCAGACTAAGACATAACATTGCGCATATTTGAATATTTTGATTCTAAATCAGAGAATAAAATGAAGACAAAAATCCATTCCAAGATCTTTGTTATTCCAGACAGTTACACTGCACTAACTATTCTAGTGAATTTCTGTAGAGATTCCCACCGTCAGCTGCCTGTGTGGGAAGGTGTCTGTGTAGATGCCTCCTGAGTGGCAAGGGCTTCCTGTTATTTTGATAGAGAGTTGTTGTCACATCCGTCATGGATGGGATTTTATATCAGCACCAGAATTTTGCTCTTTCACTCCAATGGGCTCTTTTTAATGTACAAAGGTGTAGGATTAAGATTTGCCTTGATTTCACAACTGGAGTAAATTTATGGAACTCTTTTATTGATTAATCCCGCATTAATTTGCCTGCTTGCAAAACAAGTACATCCTTCTCTCTTCTTAACAGAAAAATGACCTTGTTATTTCTGATACTGCAGCTTGTTGGGCAAAACTTAATCCTGTCGCTACAAACGTAATCCCATGAATCCCCTTCTTGCTGATAACACTTTTTACTGTCTGAACTCCTGTGGGAGCTTTTGATTTGATGTTTGACAGGCTCCCAGGACCTTCTAATGTTAATCTTCAGATAATGAGTAATCTAAGAAAAAGAGGGTTATAGTTTCTCTAGTTCCTAGCTTTCATCTTTCATGGTAATAAGATTGTCACTCTATGCTGTTCCAATTGTTTTACAGCTTTTAAAAAACTGATTTTATTAATTTCAAGACAGGAGAGCACAATTTAGCTCTCAATATCATCACATATGATACACCCATCAGGAGGTCAGCAAAGAATGAAGAAACAAAAGGTTTGTGCAACATATGTGGAAGTCCCTGGGGAAAAAACTGTGTTGGTATATATTGCACTGCTTCCAATCTGGTAGTGACATTTTCCCCCATATTTCATTTACTCTTGACATAGATGTTGCTGTGTGTTGGCAATCACTGACAGCCTGACAGATGTTACAGGGGACCCTATTGCCTGTGGATTAATACACTTGTGAGGTGGAAGGTTATTTCAAGGAAGTGCAAAGAGAGTAAATGCCCTTGGGCTTCAGAGGGAAAGAGTATCAGAGTTCATTACTAAGGTTCACCAGTTAGTGGCACTCATGAATTTTCAGGTAGCAAAAGCAGCCAGTGTGCTCCAATCAGGGTGATTTGCAGCTGTTCTTCTCTCATGTGTCTCTCAGTTGATAGCAACCTGTTCTTGCACATTTTTTATGTCATTGGTTTTACACTTTGCTTTTGAAAATACATTAAATGCTGATTTTTATCTGTATGATCTGCATCCAAGTAAACAGTAACTCTCCCCCAGCATCTTTACCATCAGGATGTGCTGTGTTTCTTCTGTTCGTTTTCTCTGTTATGTATATAGAGATAACCTCTCTCTTCTATTGGAGAGAAATGCCTCTCAGAACTAAAGCCTGAAAGCATCGTAATTTCTATGTTTTCATTTTACAGTATTTTTTGTAAGAGAAAAGCAATTTGGACACGTCACATGTTTGGCTGAGAACAAACTCCCTAGCATTTTACATGAAAAAGGTATAGACATTAGTGCACAAAATTCTCTGTTTTATCAGTCCTGTCTGCAGATGAGTTCTTAGATATTCTGTAGTTTGGTTTGATATTCAGGTTACATTACATACCAGACTCATCTCTATTCTGTCAGTTATTCAAAGAATGCCTTTCACAGAGTTAACTTCCCACTGCTGTGTGTGTCCTCTGTCCTTACACCCTGGGATCAAAACTAATATGCATGTCAGAGAAAAGTGACTTTTAGTTACTGCAGCACCAAGCTTAAAATGTAAAAGAAATCCTCTTGGAGAAAGAGGAATTATAGTGTGAATATGTGGAATAACTTGATGAACTCAATTCCTCCAAAGATTGTTCTGAATATACATTTCAGTATTTCCACCATGAAAATAGTTCAGATTATTAGTGTACTTTTCTCTGTTTATTTTTTTCAGCCTTAGCAAAGTTAAAATATCAGCTAAGGCTTATTTTTGTCAGCTTTAGATCATGTAAGAATTCTCTCTGATGTAAGAACGGACAGTTTGTTATCTGTGAAAACCTGTGGAGTGTTTGAAAAAGCACCTGTCTCTGTGCCTATGCTGGAACTGAGAGGTAGCTGGAACACAGATAAAAATCAAAAGGAAGATCTTCACTAGCAGCAGTTTATATAAGTAGGGTATCAATTACTGTAAAAATTAACTTTAATTTTTTTTCACCTCAATGACATTCAGCAGGAACAAGAGCCATGGAATGTAAGTAGTAAATCTGAAACTCCTCGAGTTTGCAGATCAATGATAATTCTTTGTAGTTGGGTATCAGGGCTGTGCCTTTGTGCTCACCAATCTATCACCACTGGGTGCTGCAGCATCTTCAATCCGGCCAACTGCAGAGACAAAATCATGGACAATTTAAACAATAGGCTAGCATGAGACAAAGTGGGTGAATGAATTCTTAGCCACCTTCACAGTGAAGTGTTTGACTAATTAGTATAGGAACTGTCTGTGTGGGGATTTTGGACTGCCCCGACAGCTTCCCCAGGCAGCTCCTGCCATGCCCAGAACAATTTGCCCAGAACAATTCTATGTGTTGATTATCAGCTGAGCCAGAAATCTGGACCTTCCAGGTCTGAACCTCAGCTGGTTCACCTTAGAAAATTGATCAAAATGTATATAAATACTCGTTAGCCCATGCACTCTAAGCTCTCCTGCATTATAAGGAAGGGCTAAGAAGGGCAGCACATTTGCCCTCCTTACGGACAGATATTGATGATAAATAGATAGATATGATACAAATGGGAGATAGAAATGTCAGTGACTCAGAGGAAGGTATTACCATTCTTTGTTTTTCTTTCTCTTCATTAAAATGTCATAATCTTCTCTATTCTCCATTATCTCTATGAAGACTACTACTATTTAACACATAAAAATGGTTTCTTAAAATGAAGATTTTCTTCACAGCAGAAACCTTATTTGCTTTTTCCTTGACTAATTCGGTGTTCCCCAGGCACATTCTCTGTTCACTTTCTCACAAGCCACTACATTTTTACCACACTGGGGAGCATAAATGCTACTGGTAGGTCTAGTGAGCTTTATTTGAATTTTAGTAGTTTGGTGGGGATTTTTTTGACGTTCAGAGCATATCTTACATCTCCTGATTTATTGGTAGTACTTTTTCATTGGTATAGGTGAACTTCACCCATAAATGGAAAGAGAAAAATGAAATAGAATATACCATTTGTATTTCTAGATAAATCCTAAGTTACAGGGAAACCTGTGATGAAATAGACAGCTAGTAATGACATAGTAGTGTCTTAGACCTGCTTGGAACTTGTATAACACATTTTCTTTCACCAAAAATGCCAGAAGATAGACAGACATACAAATGGCAACTGTGGATAACAGAAAAAGGAAAATAGTGAGAATTGGGAACTCCTTTTCAGAGCTAAGGAAATTTGAATTAATTTTTCTGGCTGTGACAGAAATGCAGTATCAAATAAATCTCTTGAAGTCATATTCAAGCTATGAGCACAAGTAAATGTCCTCATCTGAGTAAATTGGAAGTGATTAAAATGTAGGCATCTTTTTACATTGAAAGTTGTTTAAAGTTTCCCAGAGCTCATTGCTGATGTCACATCCTATAGGAGGTTTCTTTGGGCATCTGAAGTTCCTGAGTCAGTAGATATGCCTAGAAATTGCCCATAGAATTGATTTCTAGACCCTATGCAGGACAGTGACTACTTTTTTGTGAAAACATTCTGCTATTATTGCCCGGGTCTTCCTGACCAATTCCTACCCCCTTTACAGGAACTTAGAGTTGGTGGTTTAGGGGTTACAGTCATAGTCCCTGGTTGACAGTTGAACTTGATTTCTTAAAGGTCTCTTCCAACCTTAATGATTCTATGAAAATCCACCCCAAAAACATGAATGCAATTGTCTTATGCTGAGGAGAGGTATAAATTGAGTGTGTTTTGATTCAAATGGGATCAGAAACACTAAAAGCAGGTTTGCATCAATTGTACCAAGTGAGGATGTTCAGCCTACAGCTGCCAAGTGTGATGTTCACTTTTGGCTCCCATGCTGCTGTCGTTCAGAGCTGCTGCTGTGCTGCTCAGCCAAATCCTCTTGTCCAGAGCTCCTCCTGGAGGTGTGTGCTTGCTGTCTCTTCCCAAAACAGCACAGCTGTGACTGTGACGCCCTAGTCTGGCGCGAGGCAGATGGGTGATGGTACGAGGCAGGGTGGGCTTGTCTGGAGAGGGATCCTGTAGGTTGTTGTTGGGCACGGCCCGAGAACAGCAGCTGCCTAATGCTTACAGTGGGGTGCTGCCACAGAAACTGTTTCATAGGCTGCCTAGTAACTAGTTACATAAAAAGACTTCATATCACTAAAACAGAACTAGTTCCTTATCAAGAGATATTTATAGGGATTCTTGTAACATTTCAGCCCTGCTCTCACAGATGGCTTCTTGATATCTCATTCAGGCTCACTCATCTTTTTCCAAACGGAGAGCAGCAACCTCTGGAAAGGCAATTTCTTGTATTGTGTGCGTTTACACAGTGGAACACTGTGTAAAGAGTGTTCCAGGCTCTGACCAGTGCCTACCTCCTGTGGAAAAAAACAACTCTGGGATACATCTCAGACTCTGGAGTTCCTCCCTATTTGAGTGCACTGAGAGCTTTTGACACTGGCCAACAAAGATCTGCAGTACTTACACAATGTTAACAAGAACAGGTTGCTCCTTTGTTGCTATTCTGGAGAAGATGAATCTTAGGCTCTTTTTATTCTTGAGGTAATGGCTGAAGAATAGACGTATATTGGTCCTTAATGCTCAGAGCTTGTTCCCTTTTCTTCAATGCATTGTTAGCAGTCAATAAATAATAAATAACTGCTATGTTGGTGTCTGTAATGAACTGAGTCTACAGTCCCAATGTGCAGTAGCTGTGCATGCACATCTCCATATGCAATATTAATGGTTATATTATGTAACTGTTTAATGGAGTGTCAAGGATTCTCTGAGACTCTTGCCTGAGAAAGGATTTGAAAGGAATGCGACCAGCAGAGTTTGGCCCTGGATTCATAAAAGTGAAATGATCAACAGTAGAGCACCATTTTCTGTTTATTTGATAAAAAAAATACATCTTCTAACAATCTGAGAGAAATTTCAAGAACATACGCCACATTTCCTTGCTTATGAAGCACCTTTTTTAAAATTTCTTTGGATACACACAGCTGAATGCAGATAATTGCTGCTGTGTTTTATAGCACCAAAGACAGGGTTAAAAATGCCTAGAGTGACAGGGTCACAGCTAAAATTCTCCCAGCTCCAGGGAAACCCTCCTAGGGAAGCCTAAATCTGACTCTGCATCACATTGCTACTGACTCCCTCTCGAGGGGAGGGAGGCACAGTGTCAGGCTCCCCCAGCCCCCTTCGCCATCAGAGATGATCAGTGCATTGCTGGGAGCCAGGCTGTACACACAGAGCAGAGTTTGTTTTTTGATATTGCTTGGAAGCATCTGCTTTCTCTTCTCTTTAGTGTGCTGACTCCTGGACTGCTGAGCCCCAAGCCCTGTGTGAAATATGCACATGCACAGGCAGGGCATGAGAGGAGAAAGAGTCAGCTGCAGTTTACTAAAGCACCCGAGGAAGAAAGGGAATCAAAGATGAATTTGGGAAGCCATGGAAGAGAGAGAGAAGGAGATGTAAGATGTTGAAAGCAGTGCTACATGTGAGAAACGGAATGAGGGAAAGGGAGTACATGAAAGATTAAAGAGAAACTGGAGGGAGAACACAGGGACACCAGGAAAGAGCATAAAAAAATGGGTTAATGGTGAGACATAAATGAAGAACAGTCAGGGGAACAGCTGGGAAAACCAGAAGACAGGTAATGGACTATTTCAGTATCTTTTAGGAAGAGCCTAGAGGGAAGATTTTAAAGCAGAGTTTAAAAAATTAAATAATCAGTGAAATAGTGGTTATATTGGTTATGTGGGGTGTTTTTAAGGAAGAAAAGAGCAATCTAGAGGGACTACCCAACATTTTGAAGTTTTCTAGTTCTTGAAGATTCTAACTTCTCTAGAGATTTTAGTCAATTTACTATATCAGTCATGGGCTGTTTCCTAGTATCATTATATCCACAGTTTTCTGCTCTACTTTTTCCTAGAGCAGAGATTAGTAGTTCAGGGTTTTCTTTCAGGCAGTTACTGCTTTTTGTTTGTTTGTTTGTTTGTTTGTTTAAATTTCAACATCAGATCTTAATTTTCTTGCAAGGGAATATGAAAGTTTTTGAAGGTGCAGTGTTGAGAATAAATATTCTACAGATCCTTAAGAAACAAAGATCCACTGTACTGAGATTGCAAGACATAACTTCCCAGTTTGGTAATTCCTTTTAGTCCTTTTTCCCCATGCTTCTGTAGAAGCCTGATAGATTAAAATTTAAATTTTGAAAACTTGTAAGCCTTCAACTAATGTCTCTTCAGCAAGGTCTTCTTGTTCATACTTTAAGAATTGCTTAAGTTTCTTTGTAGGTAATAGAACTAGAAAAGCTCTCCCAAAAAGAGATAAAGGATTTGTTTTGTTGATACACGCAGGCATATAATTAGTACAATTTTAAGTAGAAATCTTCATATAGACACTATTATTTGAAACAAAAATGGCTGCAACCTATGTAACAAAATTGTTAAATCTAAACTAACTTGAATATTTTTCATACTGGAATAAAGAAGTTTGCATGACCAGTCCTCGTCCCTGATATAATGCTCTCAATTCCTTAGTTTGGTACAATGCTGTTTTAAGCAGGCCTTTTCTAGTTTTCTGTCAGCACATTATTATAAACAAGGCCAGCCTCTCACAGATGGACACAATATCCTGTGTTTGTTTTACAGGTAAACATGATTTCAAGCAGCAGGCATCAGTCTCAGAGAAGCCACATGATATTGCCATGCTCCATTTTAGTTGAGGTAAGAAAATAGAGTAGATACATTGCTAAGTTTTTGGGTGTATTTTTATATGAAATACTCACAGCAACTATCCATATGTTTATGGGCTGCTCTCTGCTAGTTAGCAATCACTTGTGGCAACTGGGAACCAAATTCCTGTCCCTATAGTATTCTTTCATGAGAGGGAATGGAGTCCCTATGCCTGCAATTTCATTTTAAGTGATCATGAAGTTCTGAAATGCCAGAATACAGGGAAGTGAAGTACCTCTGAGCCGGACCCATAATTTTGGTTATTAACTCTTAATAATATTCCGTAAGTCTAGAATTCTTTTCACTCTTAAACCACTTTACATTTGAAAGTTACATATCTTGTGGAATCAAATAAAACATTGCTATGATGGGGAATGCAACTCTCCATAGGCAAGTTTTACAGGGAAACTCAGTTTAGAATAGTTGTGCTTATTTATATTGGCAGAGGTTTTGTTCCCATTTTTTCAAAGCAATTTCTTCATCCAAAAAGTTTGGATCACACAAAAAATTCAAGCAACATTTTTCTTATCCTTTAGTGCATGCTAATTAAAACGAAAA
Source organism: Petroica traversi (assembly GCA_025920805.1). Lineage (NCBI taxonomy): Eukaryota > Metazoa > Chordata > Aves > Passeriformes > Petroicidae > Petroica > Petroica traversi. The sequence continues at coordinate 18,419,424 of JAHLSL010000008.1, read as the reverse complement.
ATTCTAATGGTTCTTCTCAGTTTGCCAGCTGACTTGGAGTGAGGGAGCCTGAGGGAAATGATTAAGCTGAATTTTCAGCACAGTCTTTCCTGACTCGCATGCGCACACTGATATCATTGGATTCTGTGGACTGCAGATCAAAGTGGAACCTCTTCAGATAAACATTTTTAGGCTGAGTGAGAGTGGGGCATTAGCATTCAATTTTCTGCTCAGCCGCAGACTCACGCACTGCACTGCACGCCTGCTTGGGCCTTCTGCAGAGGCAATTGGGCATTGCTGTCCCTGGATTTCAGGCACTCAGTTCACTGGGGATTCAGTGGTGCTTAGTATTCAGCTTCAGAAGCAAAACTCGAGGAGTTTAAGATTTCCCTGTGAATCTAATTCCTAGAGTCTGCATCTTGGTACCTATCTCCTTACCTCATACTGGTACTGGGAAAGCAGTGCTTTAGTTCCTGTGGGGTGCAGAGATCCTTCTGTGATGCATTTAGAGTTATCTGATAAATGGAGAGTGGGGGATGTCATAAATTGAGGGAGATTATAGCAGCATGCCAAGCAGAATTTTTTTATGGTGTAAACATTATGACTTAAGTGACCTTTCCTGAAGAAATTCTCACCCTCAGTGGAGTCATGGAGCCTTCTTTGCCTTTTGAATTAAGGTGTTTGGGTTTTTGTTTTTTTTTTTTTTAATCAGCGCATTCTGGAAGTTATTTCTGTGTGGTGAGAAAATTGCTTCATTGTATGGCGTTATTTCTGTCACATAATTTCAGCAAGTTTGTAACTTGGCAATTTATGTTCACTGTTTCCAAGTGATGTTTGTGATCCATTGTGACACAAATCACTGCAGATTCACTGGCTTCTCTTGCTTGTGCTATGCCACACTGAGACAGCAGCAAGACTCATGGCCTCTGTATCATCTAATCAAATGGCATTAGGAGATCCAAAACTATGATGATGTCATGATGCTATTATATAAGTTTGTAATTAAATTAATTAGGGACATGGTACAGAGCAACTAGACCTGTAGTTGGGGACTAGGAAGCATGATTTCTCTTCCTAAGTGTTGGGGGGGAATCTGCTAGCCCAGTTCAATTTCTGGCATAATTTGGAAAATCAGAATAAGAATTCTACATCCACATTAGATAAGTTACACAGGTGGAAAATGACAAATACGTTGTAGCAGATTGTGTTCTACAATCACTTGTTATTATCATCGTTCTCCGGGATCAAAAGTTGATCCACATGTTGTGTCACCTGTAATTCTTTTTTTAAAGCAATTGGGTAAGACAAGCGTGCAGAATTTGCACATCTGGGTTCTGGTATTTGGGTGATTAAAAGGTCTTTGAGCTTTCTAAGCCTTCCTTCAAAAGCCTCATTATGTGTCCTCCCTACCATTACAAGGGAATAGCATCCATGAGATGCCAGCAGTGGTAGCTCATTTGGTGCTGATTGCTTGGAGTGACCCGATGTGTCTGCAGTTTATAGGACTGGGCTGTCTGTCAGAGGAACTGCTTATTTGCAGACGCTCAGTAGTAACTAAGTGGCTTTGCCAGCCTGGATTTCAAGTATCTGTTTTGCATGGAACACAGTTTAAATCTGCTTTTCTGAAAGTCTGCCAGTCTTTATGGGCTTGACTACCAGAGTAGGTGTAAATGGGGTACAGGATATGACACAGGACTGTGCACAAGTCCTAGATTGCTTCTCAGGGAAGTGTGTCTGAGATGCTGTTGCTCTCCATGTCAATGATGTCCTGGCAGCACTTTCTCCTGAGCTCTCCAGCAGTGGGTAAAGAAGGCTCAGCCCTCAGCAAGGGCTTGGCCTGGCACTCGTGGCTGGAGCTGAGTAGGGCCAGCACAGTGAAAGCTGTGTGATGGTCAGTAGGTTCTTCAGCCCAGTAAGGACATGTGAATGTTCTTGTTGGAAGGTACAGCAGGGAATAGTTACTTACAGGTTAGTCAAGTTTTATTTCACTTTCCTCAGAAAAATACTACTTTTTCATGAGTAGCCTTCAGGATAGGAGTAAAAGAAAAGGTGGAGATCAGAGTGATTTACATTAGAGGAATACTAAGAGTAGTTTCTCTCTTGTAACAAGGCAGAACTAGCTTCTCTGCACTTCTCAGAGCTTGCTCACAAGCACAGGCTCAACTCTCCTAAGCAATGATGTTATAACAGGTAGACTGTGCTCTTGCCATTTTTAACAATATTTAGTGACTTTTTTTCCAAATTAATTTCTAACTTTGTGAGAGAAATTATCTAAGCAGATATACAGAAGCTTTCAGGGATAAGAAAACCAGGGTCTCTGCTTGATTCTTCTTGTGATACTAAGCTTTATACCTTTCAGAATGTCAGCTTTTCTCCACTAAATAGACTTGTAAATTACTACTCACACAACATTTCCAAAAATTTCTGTCCAATTCACAAATGATAGAAAAGGTGTACCTGTATTCTGTCTTCTGTTTCAGATTCTTTTATTTGTCTAATTCAAAGAAATGAACCCCACTTAATCTGTTACTCCTAATGGATAGAAGTTTATATCTGCTTATCCAAGCTGGAGGAAAGAATGTAAGTTCAATAAGACTTTGCAAGCTCAAACCCAAAACCACTCATTTAGGCTGTACAGAACCTGAGCTGTGCAAACATCTGTTACTTTCTATTGCTGGTGCAAGGTATCATTTATGCACTCTCTTCTATGCTTGTGTTCTGCACCATTGAATTCTAGTGGTATGTTGTGGCATTTGTGTATTGTTTTCTTGCTAGAACCTTTTACATTGAAGAACTTAATGTAAGCATTAGATTTTGAGATTTATCTGCTAAAAGCCATGCAATATCAGAAGTTAGTTTCTCCAGCACTACCAACACATGCAGCTCTTATGACAGATCATAAATTTAGGTTCCAAAGGCCAAGTATTTTTCAACTTTTCTTTAACCTGAGTTTTCCATACCTTGTATGTTTTTATGCAAAACCTGATTTATTTCTCTTTTCTCTGAGATGTTTTAACTGATTCATTGATAAGTGAAGTTTATTTTTTTGAACATGTGTGCTGAAAACAGATGTCCAGGTAGCAGCTGTGAGGCAACCTTAGCTCTCTGACTGTGAGGGAAATACCTGGAACACAGCAGTTTCCTGTCTGGCTGTCTGCTGGACTCAGCCTTAACTGCAAAAACCTAACAGCCTCAACTTGAAACTTCTTAGCATCACCAGGTCTTCCTGATCTTCCACATTTTTGCGATTTAAGGCTTAGGAATTCTCATACTAAAATAATTTAGTGTATTACTATAATTTAGTAATTTCAGCTTTATTATATTTTTTCCCTGGCTTTCACTTTTTTCCACTTGTATAAGTGTCCTTAAGTATACTTGCTGGAATCTCTAGAGTAGGTATAATTTTTTTCACCTGTTATTAACTTTGGAGAATTTCCTCAACTTACCTTTTCTGAATGAAGGAATTAAACTGACTCTGGCAGTAGGCAGATGGTTTAATATATGTCCTATGAGAATATTGATTTCTGTGTACTTCAGATATGTCATCAACCACATATCTAAATTTTGTGAAAAATTTATGTTAATATGCAAGGAATTTCTGAATTCTTATCAGAGAGCTTTGAACTGTGCTTAACTACAGTGATAGGCTTTGCTCTTTTTAGGGTTTTTTTGGGGGGATATGTTTTGTAGCAATACAAAAATATCTTATTTTCATGCTTCTCAGGAGATGCTGACTGACATTTCTCTCTGCCTTGGATAAACACTCTGCAGAGTTCTTTATGCAATTTACTCTCCACTGAATTGGGAGCTTTTTCTATAGCTGAGAATCAAGATGACTCAGACAATTTAGAGCTGATTCAACAGCAGAAGGTCAATCTTAGTTTCTCCTTTACCCTTTGGATTCTAAGAATTTATTTTCTGCCCGAGAAGGACAGAATTTATAATGTCTCTCTTGTGCAATTTTTCTCATCCTTTCATTTTCTTCTCCTCCCCCTTTTTTTTTTCTTTTTTTTTTTTTCCTGTTTCCAATATCTAAGTAGCTTTTCAAGAGTCTTAAAAACTGGCCTGTAAGCCCTCTAGCATAGAATGCTGAAACTAGTTGTGTGAATTTTTGGTGATACTGGAAAGCCAACAGTGAGTATTTCACCCATGAAAACAGCCTGCCTTCAAAATATCAACTTTTCAAATTATCTATATTTGAATTTATAACTCTGAAAATACATTTTGTCTTTCAATCTAGAATTTTCTTTTTTTTTTTAATGGACCTTAAAGATGTTGCACTGAAGTGAAACACTAAATATGTGTACTGCAGTCTGCTTTTAGATGAATAGAGTAAAAGTATGGTTTCTGTTTCTACAAAGTATTTTTTGGGTGTTCACTTATTTGTGTATTTATTTCCATTCCTAGGCTTGTAAGTCCTTTTAGGTGTGGAGGAAGATTTTTCTTTTTCTTCAATGTGACATGAAACAGCACATGAACAGGGGAGTACAATTCTGAAATGTTATGCATATTTATTTCTAATAATACTATTACATATTGTTGACTTTGCCCCATGATTTAGCCCTTAAAGCTCTGCATAACAATTTGAATGCAAAATGTAGATCCTGAAGGGAATTACAGGAAGTATAAATATTAATATAATAGTAGTTCTACTGTAATAGTAATAAAAATATTAGCAGTAATTGTAAAATAGATTCAGCTGTTTTATTATGTATGTTGTAAAAAAAGAAGGCCATTTCAAAACAATGTAGTGCTTGAAATACCATAGATAAACGCAAAATACGAGACAGGATCAATATATACAGTCATGGATGTAATTGAAGTCATACAGAGATTTAGTAATAAATATAAAGAAAATAAATAAACTGAAGAACCTACTCCATAGCTTTCAGTGACTTTGACTGTCGTTGGTTTAGAGTTGCTCCTTCAATTAAAAGTAGCCCTTTGGCTCATTTTGACTTAGGGAAAATATACTTTTGACTGTCCTGCATATTTCTTAGGGCACGTGGCACAAAGAAGTTGCTTAGGGAAATGCAGGGGTTTTGAATTAGGAAGTGAATTGCTTAGACGGTCTTTGTCATTAAATTTGTCCAGGATGTCACAGAGATCATCTTACAAGACAGCTTTTGTGACTGACTGTCCTCTAACCCCATTACAAAACCAGAAAAAAAAAAATACTGGTCCTTTTAAAATCTTGCTGAATTTGGTGTATCAATTTTCTGTCAAAAAGCATGGAGGGAGACAGTGTGAGAGTTTCCCATGCCTATAGATTCTTCTTTTCCTTTGTGAACATAACAAAGTTTTCCAGCCCAGATTCTGATATTTGTGAAACTTATTGCCATATATTGATTAGCCTACAATTACTGTGTTGTTCCTTGAAGTGGATTGAAATTACCTTTCATGGAAGTAATTCCTTCACATTATTCATTTTAGAATTGCTTTACAATGAAAAATACATGTGCCATAATACAGATCTGTTCTGTCATTGCTAGAAAGGAATAACCTGCTGTTAGAAACAGGGGAGGTTCTGGTTATCTGTGTAGTATTTAACTTTCAGGAACTGCAACACATTTTATTTGACAATGCCCTGAAAAATTAAACTTCCAAGCGTATCTAACAGGATGATAAACATTCAAAGAGAAGAGGATTTCAACATTAATCATTCACTAAGAGCAATGCAACTGAGAGAGAACAAGCTGATGCTGATGAAAAGCACTAACTGTGCTAATGAAAGTTTTTAATGTCTTCTACTGACAAGGCAGGCATTGGAAAGCTTCTGCTCCTTTGAAATGGATGAAGCATAGTAATTCAATAAATGTTATTTATTTGTAGTCTTCCCAATCAATTTCTGAGCTTAGCTCTTGTAAGTAACAGTAACACCCTTGCACCTTAGCAGGCTGTTTAAGACTTGTGCATTAGAGAAGCAGATGCCCCGAAAAATCCTGTGTGCAAGAGCTGCACCCCGAGCAATGCAGGAAGAGCCATCTCCCCTCTCTGCTCATCCTCCCCTGCCTGCACTGACTGACTGTGGTAACCTAGAACAAGAAGCAGCTACTGTTTCCCCTGCTTTTCATATGCCTCTTTTACTTTTAAGAAATATATCAAAGCACAAAAAGGCAAGCAGAGTCAAGTACAGTAGGATCCAAGTCAGCTATACTTTGACGAAAACTAATTCATGGATGATTTTATTCTGGAATTTTCTTGAAGTCTGAAGAGGTTCCCAGGATTTTTGCTCTTTTCTGTAATGCAATGACTTTTTCAGCCCTGGCCAGTAGAAATGCAGGGAGCGTAAAATTCCTGGTTTACCCCTGTGGTTTACCTTTCCTGCTGGCTCTCCTACCCTGTGAGTTGTGTAGGACATGAACATGTAGGCGAACTTAACTTTCTCTGGGGGATATTTTTAGTATGTTTAGGGATATTTTAAACAGTAGAGGTCTTTTCTAAGAACTTGTGTAGCATAACTACCCCAATTAGTTTATAAGTTTTATTACTCTATAGTTCTTTAAAGCATCCACACTGGTGGTATTTTTCTTGAAAACTGAAATGAAAAGACCGTGCAGAAGTATCTATTCATTGTATAAAACTAGTGAGATTCAGTTACTGGTGCAGAATGCCATGTATCAACAGCAACGAAAATTTCTCCATCCAAGATTTTTTCTATCTTTGGGAAAATTGTATGACAAAATGTGCTCTGCATCCCCATTTACATTATCCTTGTTTTTGGAGATGCTAGTTGCAATGTCATTGTAAACTGAGATATAAATTGGAGAGTGCATGATTAAAACCTGTGTGGATGATGTGCATTGTTTAAAGTAGTACATAATACATGAAACCTGGCTTTCCCTAAACTTACTGTTGACTTTGTCTGTGTAATCAATGCCAAGGTCAGCTGGGAAAAATCTGATACTGTTCTCATTTCTGTGGAATTACTTTTTTGTTTTTGCTAGCTGAAAGTTTAATTATTCCTAATGGAATTAAATACTGGACATTAGGATGCCTAATAAGCTGAATAATTTGCTTAAACCCAATTTGGATGCTGTCTAGTCACTGTAGAAGCAGTATTCAGCATGTTAGATATTGGCATTGCTCTATGAAGAAAAGGTTAATGTCATTAAAATTATGTGTCCTAAGGTAGTTGTATCTTTTTACCAACTGTCCACTCAATTTCCCAAAGGTTAATTTTTGTGCCAGCTTTGGGAAAATATGAATCTGCAGCCCTTATGTTCTATTCTCAGGTCTCCTACTGATTTTAATTTCTCTAAATCAGCAGAATTCTTATAGGAGGGGGGAGAAAGACCAAACACTGATAATATTTTAATGTCTTTCTATTTCAGAGCTAGTTGTACCACATTTAGAGCTTTACCACATAGCAGTCACTTCAAAGGAAATGAACCTTATATGCCTCTAAAAATGATAGCTTCTGGCAATATGAAGAGTGTAAAAACTGCATGAAGCTTTAAGGGCATAAAAATAGGCACTAGGCAGTCATAACAGAAAGGATATATGAATTTTAGTTCTGGTAGTTATTAATTAATATTTCCCCAAAATGAATCCTGAAGACATTTCATATTCCTTGGTTCTGTCCCAGCGTTTCAGCCTTCTTACCCCTCTTCCCACTGCCACCCCTGTGCAGAGACAGGCAGCCTGTGCAGACTCAAACTCCCTGCACCCTGTCCTGCTGTCACCTTGGTCACCAGCTGCCTGCATGAGTTGCTGAGCTGCTGCCTTTTAATCCTTTTGCTCTGGCAGGAGCCTCTAGAATCCCCCACTTACTGCATTTTCCCACAAGAAACCTGTAATTTCAACTTCTGATGTTCTTGCCAACTTTGCAAACGTACCCTTGCACAAATCCCTTGCTCTCCACCTTTCTTTTGTAACCATTTTTTCCCACATGATCACTTGCCACTTCTTTCTTTTAGTGCAGTCAGTTGTCTGTAGTTAAGCTGGCCAGCTGGATGAATAAGGCATTGAATGAGTAAGGATTTTCAGCAGCAGTGATCAAAGTAAAGAGTTGTGTATTAACCAAACAAGCATATATTTTGTTACATAATAATTTGACAATGTCCCCTATTATATCAGTGATAGACATATCTAATCTAATAATTTTCTTATCCTTTAGCCTAACAATTTGTTAAATAAAATATTTTTAAATGAGGAGAGCAATCTTATGTAAGTTAATTTAGCGGAGCTTGAAAGCTTTGGTTATTAATAATTCACAGTGCTAAGTTACCACAAAGAATCTTCAAAAGCTGATTTATTATTTTATTATTATTTTTATTATGGCTCTTTAATTTTCCAACTTACTTTCAGTTCAGGCTTCACTTTTGAAAGCTGGAAAGGCTGTTGCCTTCTTTCAGAAGTGACTTCTTGATGGTTAACTTACTTCCTTGCTGCCTTCAAGAGTCTTCTGCTAATGCTTGACAGTGGAGTTTTTGCCTGGAAGGGAATTATGATGAGAAAGTATGATGAAATCCAAGGCACAGTCAGTCAGATTATTTTTTTAAGAACCAATCCTGTAACAGGTTTTATGTAGCACCTTACTGGAGCACATACATGCATAGATACACACACATATACACACACACACAAACACACACACAGAGTACTGTCTCCTTAGAAAGTGGAAAATTACGAGATATCTTTCTTGCTACCACTTTAGATAAATGAATGGGCAGTTTCACTTTGTATCAATTAACCAATTTAGAGGAAATATGATTTTATTTTTAGATATGAGTTACAATAATCAAGTGAATTACAGTAATTTCAGTAAACCACCACTAGAACAGATTGTAACCATTAAGATAAAAGACAGCAAATCTCTGGGTTGGAGTAAATAAAATGTAATTCACAGAACCAGAGAAAATTTTAGATACAGAGCAGGGCTGAGCTCACTTTTTGGTAAGGTTCCTCAGAGCCTTGTAAATGAAGTTTTGAATATGTCTCCAAGGATAAAGATACCTTGATAGGAGGAAAGTATCTGAATAATGTTTGATGGAAATAAATGCTTCCTGCAGTAATTGTTTTGTAGGAATCCAGTCATTTGGAGAAACACACAGATTTCAGTATGAGCATGCCTAACACCTTGAAAATGGTCGTCTTTTTAGTCCTGCTCTGAGCTTAGCCTTGTAGCCAAAAAGGATAGTGTAGAGCAGATATCTGCAGAAGGTGGGGGCTTTTCAAAGTGCAGGGGTGTCTGTCCTGCAAGGGGCATAGAAGGTGTGGCTTTAGGAAAAAAACACCAGTGCAGGAAATTCCTGTGAGGTGTATTCTCAGTGATGTCATTTATGGCAGAATCCCAGGGCTTACCAATACTTTGTGTCTTTGTAGCTGACTTTCATCACTTGGGTTTCTTCTTTCTTGAGTTTTCTGTCTTTGCTGCATCCTCATCAACAAGCTACAAAAAAAAAGGGCATTTTTCAGAGGCACATTTGTGAAAACATGAATGTAACATGAATGCCTTGTGAATGCCTTGGTGTCACATGAAATCTCCATGGATCATGAATGCTGAGGGATACACCAGGGTACCAAAGAGTAGGTCTGATGAGTATTATGAACTGGACTTTAAATATTTTTAATATTTAGTATTTTCAAACTAATCTAAGAAAACAATCAGCTCTATTTCTAGTTTTCCACAACAATTACCTGGTAGCAGTGGATACTGTTTGTAATTCAGTTTGGTAGATTCTATGGGCCTGGGTTTTTTTTCCTTTTCTCCATTGTACCATTGCCTAAATGTATCCTGAACTTGCCCTTTCCATGCTTTTCATTGTAATTTTATGAAGTAACAGATAATGTCCAACTCAGGAATGGGATTTCAGGTGCAATGCTAATGAGAAATGTCTGGTTTAATTTGTAAGAACATAAGTAGTTCTACAGCACAACTGTGTGTGAGCTTACCCAGCAGAAACTGTTACAGAGGAAGTGTGGGACTCCTGCCAGCGTGAGCCGCATACATTAAACTACAACCAGAGCTGGAAGCATTCTGTGACTTTGGTGCATAATTTATTATATTAGTCTATTTGTCTTTCCCTTCTGAAAGGAAGTCAGTAAGTGGGTTAATTTAATCTTATGTACAGATTTTTGCTTGAAAGTGAAGTCTTGTGTACTTTCCCTGTCCAGGATACAGCTGCTAGGGGCTAAGCTGGGGTAAGGAAAGAGAGAACTCTGCAAGTTTTACTCTGTAACTGCCACTGAATTGAGGAATCATCAGACATGAAAGGAAGACTTCAGTTCCATAGAGTCCCATGCCAAAATGACAGTTTAATTTCTTTACACACATTTGGATGGTTTTACATTTCCCCTCCTTAGTATCACGAAATATTTTTTCTCCAGTCATGGAATTAGCAAAAGATAACGACAGCAAGTATGCAGAGCCAAAAAATCATCATAATTCTGTTAAAGTGTGGTACTTAAATGACCGAGTGGATTCATCCAGGTAGAGACCAGCAATCCTGGCCACTAAAATAGCCAGCCTATGAGTAAACAAGGACTGACTTTTCACAGAAGTTTTCCTGCAAATGAACAAGGTCTTCTTCAGTTAAAACAGAAGTCTATCTCCCTCTCTCTGGTAACTTCAGATGTTGTTCACAGATCCTTAAGCAATGTGTCTACAGTATCTGTAAAAGCACTGGGGACTGCTAGGGTCCATTTTCTATGGGCAGTTAAACTGGGGGGAAGAGCATAAGGAACCCCAGAAAGGTCTTGATGGGCTCACCACTTCCTTCCTTTATACTTCTGGGTTTTTCAGCTTGATGAGAGTTTTATCCTGACAACATAGAACCTTGAGGAGTAGGCAAACATTTACTTTCCATGTATCCCCTTAATGACTGTACTGGATCTTTAGCCAATAAATTATCGTAATTAGTCTCACTGTTTATAATAAAAATGTACAAAGGAGAAGGCAAATTATGATGCAGAAAACTGTCATATTCAAATGAGTGAAATTAATTCAGTAATATGTAAAGAGAGCTTTTGAACTGGTCTGTAAAGCCTTCAGGCATTGTTCAAATGTCTGAACTAATTTTAGATTATGTACCAAAACAGCTGTATGAATACATACAGTGTCATACACAGGGTCGGCCTGTGTGATTTTTATTTTTTCCCCACTTGAATACTGCACCATGAATAGGCTAATGCTATGTCAAATACCATGCAGTAATCTGCTACATCAGTCTTTCAAGGTATCATTAATTACCTTGGGAATTGGCTTTCTTTCATTACAAGAAATTATAAGAATTCTGCGTGAACGATATGAGGAAGATTATTTCCACATTCCAAGGTTAGTCATATGACCTTTATTGAGCCAATTATGGCAAAGATTGCCAAGTTTACAGTTAGTTTGTATAGCATTGCAGTTACCAAAAATGTGCCCATCAATGAAAATAAATTTGTAGGTGTGGCACTGATTTTCTGAGTGGTAGGCTTTTTCCTAAGATTATCTTAAAAAAGATTAAATAGTTATTATTTAAGCTTTCAACTACCGGTGTTTTATTTCATTTCACACCAACAAAACTGTGTCTGTATTTTTTAATTAGTGGTAGATATGCTAATACAGACTTTAATTCTTAGAATGTACAGGCCTTAGGTGCATGATGTCCCTCTAGCATCCCAACTTTGTTATCACCAATGAAAAACTTTCATGCAATAATACTTCTTAATTTGAATACAGAAAGCAGTTTTTAAAAAATTAATTGTATTATTGATGTAAATACTGACTAGGCAACTAATGTGCTGTGACTGCTGCTCATTATATCAAACTCAATCATTTCATTGCTGCCTTGTCCTCCTCCTCATTTGTTTCATCTCCATCTGCTCACTCTCTCATACCCTTGCACTTCATCACTTGAGGTGCCCAAGCTTTCTGGGCCAAAATGTTGTCTTCTATGAAAAACAGGTCCAGCTCTACATAATACTGCAATATAAATATAATAGAAATGATTATGCTGCTACAAATTTGACCACTTTTCTCCCTCTTTGAGTCTTGTCAAGTATAATTCCTATTTTGGAGCTAGTTTATCTGTGTGTAAGTGAAAGTTAAGAGTAGAATTGATGACATCTCACTACAGCCCTTTAAAAGAAGGGTGCTAGTCTAAACTAGTCATCAAAGCTTGTGTCATTACCCTTACAAGTGGTATCATTTGAGGCTGGCATTTCTTAGGATCTACTGAATGACATTTCCAGAGGGTGATTCATCCTGCCCTAATGTAGTAGAGCTTAGTCACCTAATGGAGTTGTCTCTGTGAACCACATACTAAGACCATAGGAAAACTTCTATTTGGTGCATAACTTGTTTGAATCATACTGCAAGTGTTCTGGGCCAGCCCCCATTTTGGATTCTGTGCTGATGCTGCTCCAGCTGCTGGGAAATTATAGAAAATTATTTTTATCTTGCATTATCATGGTCCTACAAGCATAAATTTTAGCATTAAATGACCTGGGTTTTAGGACTTACATCATAGCATATCATTAAACAATTTACTTTATAAATTATTATGTCCTTTTAGTTATCTCTTAACAATATCTGTAGAGATTATATTTCATTCTGTCTCTTTCCTACTGCTGTGCCTTCAACACAGATTCCTCTCATGGAATCTGTATTGGTGTAGCAGTGTGCAGATGTATCAGTGAAACAGTCATGGGGCTCCAAGCTGACACGCGGATAAAGCATGAAAGAGGTAAACAGGAAAGATAAAAATAGTGGGATGATTTGACATCAATTCTTATTTTCCTCCCCATTGAGAAGGCTTTGTTGGGTTGGCTCTGTTTCTTTACTGCCGTTTGCCAGAGCAATGTTTTATAACTAGAAAACACAATAAGCGGTGGTGATGTAAGGACATGAAAGGTCAGTGAGTTTAGTTTGGAATTGAAAACATTTCTTTATAATAAAGGTCATTATTTCACAGTATTGCAAAATAGTGTGCCTAAGGTTTCTCTTTGTCTGCCCTGCCTACATTGTGTCTCCTGAGCTGCAAATTCACTTAAAATTAGGTAGCAAATGAAAAGAACAACATAAACCTATGAGGAAGATCAGGGGAATTCTTGCTCTGAGACCAGTGGCACTATTCCCAAGGAAGTTAATTTCAAAACAAGTCTGTCACTTTTCTGGATTTCAGCTGACAATTTAATGTATGAATAGCCTTCTGAAACAAAAAATTGTGGGTTCTGGGCTTTTCTCTGCCATTCTTCTGTCATGCATATCACTGCGGTTGCAGAATGTATTTAGCTGGTTGCATTAGTCACTGGGGATTGTGTTCTTATGCTTTTTTATGTTTGATTTAATGTACGTTTGCATATTCAACTGTGCAGGCAATAAACATCATGTTCATTTTAATAAGAAGTTATCTCTGCTTTTACTTGATCAGCTAACTGTGGGAATGCAGGTCTCTGGTGTACCGGTCATGCTTATAAAGTACATTTGCATCAATAGAAATGTGTTTATGAATATTAAAATAAGGCGACATTTGGTATGGGTATGTACTATTCCAAGCACCTTGTGGAGCTTGGACCTGCCTTACCCATGCATTCCAGCCCTTATACCAAATAGCAGACCATGTATTACAACAATCAACCTCTGTGAAGAGAACTGCTGTAAGCATCAAGTGCTTGTATGTTCTTCAACTGGTGCAAGTTAGACAGAAGCTAATCCAGATTTTAACTTTATCAGCTGCAATAAAGCAAGTCTTTCAGATTTATTCTATGGGAAAAAAGAGAATATTTTAAATAGGAGAAGGGTTCACAGTGTGAGAGAAGATCTTACCTGTATAAAAATAAATACACAGTTCATCATTATTTTCATAAACAGCCATAAATTTAGAGAAATCTCAAAGAAAAAAATAATTTAGGTTTTTATATACCTTCTGCTTTAAATTTTTGTAGTTGAGCCCTTTGCTATTCAATAAGGAGATCCTTATGGAGATTCTTTCCAAAATCCTTCAGAGATTTTGACAGAAGCTGCAAAACTGTTTTGTAAAACCAGGACTTTTAATGTTCTCTAATGGCTATATGCAATATCTTCATTGGTACATCCATAAACAGAAGTTCGTTTGTGATAGCAGAATGCAGGACTATTTTACCTCCTGGTTTCTGGAAAAAGATTGATTTTCCTTAATGCAAATTTTTGAAAGAAATATACCACCAGTATTTCTATGGGGCATGCACTCAAATAGAACTGAAGAGCTGAGTCTTGTTCTCATTGCAGTCTGGCTGTTGACTTTGGTTTTTGGATCAGGCCGTATATCCTAACAATGAGGGTGTCTGTATGCAATTTCCAGGATTATGATTTCTATGCATACGGTAATGGGTACTAGACTGTGCTAAAGAAATGGGAAAAATAACTTTGTGTTTGGCAGAATTCACCACAAGATGTCTCATGTTTCACTACAGATTTTACACAAAGGTAGGGAGCTATCCAGCTAAGTCTGGTGAGTGCAGTGCGAATGACATGATTTAGATTCTTCTGGAGTGTGTGTTAAAAGCACATAAAAATAGAGTGGATGTTGAATCTAGGCATGAAGAGTGTATTCTTCAAGGGCTGATTAAAAATAAATGCATGGAGACTAACATCACTGAATATGGGAAAAATTCTCAAGAAAGGGAGGAAAATGAACAGTTAAAACTCAAGTACAACACTAGGAGAATGATTACTCATTATAAAACAAGATGATCTAATCTTACTTGTTATTTCTAACTGCCTTTACTCTGTAAGATAAGTGGACTCTATGGCTGAAGTGTCCATTTTAAGAGTGTTTCCCACCCTTGTAACATTTGGGGTGGGGTGTGCACCTTTAAGGAGCTATTTTATCTGTTGGCTCTGGAATCCAGACTAGAGCCCACACGTGTGAATCTGTACAAGCCTTGAGCACAGTTGTCTATTCTTATGTATTGCTGTATATGTATTTTTAAATAGAACGCTTTTGTGTTCCTAGGTATGATTTCTCTCAGCTCTGGTGCAGACTCTCCTCTTACTCTAGTATGTTACCTGAGTGAGTATAGATTTGTGGCCAGCTACCAATTTTCTTTATAGCTGTTAAATAAAAACTTTAAGTGTTAATTGCTTTCATAGCAAAAGACTAAGTATTTTCATTCCCAGTTTTGGAGGGATTGGGGGTCAGGGTGAGTAGTTGAGGGACTGTGGTGAACCTGTACTGTAACCAGAAATGAGCCAGAAGCACAAGTTGATTGTATAAGTAAAATATATTTCACCTATCTGATGACTCAAACAAGCAGATATACTCAGGATAAGGGTCATGTATTGACATGTTTTTTAATATAAATAAATACACTTAAGTTATTAGGTTGGTGGTTGTTAATCTAATTTTGGACTTTATTATGGACTCTTTCGTTAATGTGTAAAATCACAGAATCACACAAGAATACATGGAGGTGTTTAAGGAAAGACGGAACGTGGCAGCCATGGTCTAGTTGACATGGTGGTTTTAGACCATAGGTTGGACTCAGCGATCTCAGAGGTCCTTTCCAACCTAACTGGAGCTGTGCTTCTGTGATTCCATGCTGAAGTTTTTACCACTCCGGCCAATAGCGGCGATCGGTGTTTCTGCCCGGGCCCGTCCGAGCTGTGGCTGTAGGCAGTGTCGGGGCCGCTTCCCGCCGCCTTCGTGAGGGCACAGCTCGGAACGGCCCGGCACGGCACGGCTCTGCTCGGCACGGCACGGAGTGGTAAAAACTTCAGCATGGAATCACAGAAGCACAGCTCCAG
>JAHLSL010000008.1:18340892-18398730 GCA_025920805.1 Petroica traversi | reverse complement strand
GCGCTGCCGACCCCTTCCCCTGCCCCACCGTGCCCACCGCGCCTCAGGTTTATTTATAGCACCGGTTTATGTAACTGCCGGTGCCTGTATTGCCAGCCCCGTGCGACTCCTTTTGGTAAAAAATTAGCTTTTCTTTTTCGAAACGCGCGTCGCTCGCAGGTAGATGGGCAACGTGAGGAAAACCCGGGTTCTAGCAATCGCTTACTGATGTGTCACCCGGTACTAATTAGAAAACACCTCTGTCAGTTTTGTTTTCTGAAAGTCAGCTGGTACGTGCAAGGAACAGGGGGCAGTTTTACTTGATTTAGTTGTCTCCGTATGTCATAGATAGTGATGGGTGTACAAACGAAACCTATCGCTCTAATTGAACATGATCTTCTGTCAATCAGTTTTAAACACGTGTGTCTAAAAAGTGACTTATTTAATTGATTTTCTTCGGGTATCTTTTCTGAAAAAAACGCTCGGAGAAAGCTTTTTGGAAGACCAGTGAGATTCCTTTCAGGCTGTTGAAGATACTCTTTGTGTTGTCAGATAACGAGGGCATTAGCATCATTTAGTGATCGATGACCGTACTGAGGAGGAAAGACCTAGAGGGGAACATTTAACCATTGGGGATGGCTTATTTATAGATTTACCATGTTAGACATACAGAAAGTCCTCGTAAAGAGTTGATTTTAATCAACTGTAATCATTAAAATAATAAAATCAATAAGAAGAAGCCTTTTAAGATAGTAATTATTTATCATGTTAAATATTTTTTTCAGGAAAATGTAGCAAAATAGAAGAAGAAAGAGCCTTATCAGGGTAATGCTAGGATAATCCCAGACACAGTTTCTGCTTTTGTAGCATCATGAGATCTCAGATGGTATCAAGCATAAAACCTCATGGTCAGGATCAGCCTTAGTATTGAGACTTGGTTCTCTATTTAAATGTATTTTTCTCTCCCAAGGGATCGAACCTCTTCTTTCGGCAAAACCTGTTATGTAGCATTTTGGCTTTGTTTGGTTCTTTTGATTTGAAGATCAGTTACTTGACTGCTTTATTTAGCTATTTGTTCTTTTGAACCCCCAGATGCTGTTGAGATTCAAAAGGGGAATTTTTGTTGGATTTTTTTGGGTGATATTTATCTGTTGTTGGCATGTGATATTTGTTTTGCTTTTAATTCTATTTCTTTTGTTTGGCTCAGGAAGTTATAAAGATTATGTCAGATATTCGTGTTGAGCATATCTTTTTCCTAATATGTGTCTGCAAGATGGATTGGTAGTTTCCATTAATTTCCTGGGTGCTAGATGATTACGTCAGAGAAATCTCCATGACATTTTGGGTTGGCAGGCTTGTAATTAGCCTTGCTCAAAAGCTAATAATAGGATTTAATGATACTTAACTGTGTTTCATCTCCCAGTCACCATTCTTCTGGGCAGATTACATGCTTTGGGATGTCAGGGGATGGAAAACCACATTGTAGGTGCCTGTGTTTCATATTTCAAAGAAATACTTTTATCTCACTTTATTAAACAAAAATTCAGCTCCTGGGAGTCTCATCAATTCAACAGCATTAAGTCTAATAATGAAAGTTATTAAATAGGTGGATTTTTCAGGTTTTGCATAGAGTTTTGTTCTGATTTGTCTTGGGCAATCCTCTTGGACTGAGTGTTTACCCAAGATGTCACTTACTCAGTTGTGCAGGACATGAACGTTGCCTTTGCTTGTTCTCAGCATTGAAAGGAGTGGTGAAGGTAAGATTTCTTCACCAAAACAACTTGTGTGTTTTCAGTTGTAGTTGGTTTCAGAGATTAGGTTATCTTCTATTGCATTTGTTTCTTGTCTATGACATTTTGGACATACACGTTCTGTGTAATTTTGTTTCTGTAAATGAAATATAAAAATGAGTAATGTAAAATAATCAAATTCTGTGAAGATGCAAATGTAGACTAGTGAAGGAAATGGGTTTCTGTGAATGTAGTTTTACCTTTTTTTCCCCCCAAAATGAGTATTGTCCTTGAACATAGCATATTAAATACTATGATTTATGAGGGGTTTTTTTTTTTAATCCTTTTTTTTTTTCTGCTGTTTTGGTGTATGTGGTTAATGCTCGTGTGGAGTTTCGAGGTAGAGCAACAGAATCTTTACCCTGGTATTCACAGCAGCGGAGGTTTGTTTGAGTGATGGGACTTGTTCAATTGGAGCCATGGAGTGCTTCAAGATAAGCCAGGTTATCTTAATATGGCTCAATTAATGGCGCCATTGCATTGGGTTTTAATGAAGTTGCTCAAAAATCAGAAAAGAAGAGAGTTTTTCTAATGATTTTTGTTTCTACATGCCTACTAATACAAAACAAAAAAGTAAAGTACCAGTAGCAGGATGTGTCTTGATGAGCATCTCATCAGCAGTGGGTCCCTTGCTGTTGTGAGGCTGTCACAGCTGCTCATCCAAAACCCCTGTGCCACAGCAGAGATGCTGAAGCAGCCCTGAATGCCAGGCCATGGGGCTGAGCTGAGTGTCTGCTCCCAGGGCAGCCACAGGCGTGTGCTGAGACCTGAATAACAACCTGTGTCTTCTGACAGAGGTGTACTGTGAGCTCTGTGCTCATCCTGAGAACTTTCTGGTTACTCTTTTAAATGCTGCTTCCTGCTCATGCATTCCTACAGCCCTGGTGCAGCATTGCTGCCAGGCTTTCATTCCCCAGTCAATCTGCTTCCTCATCCCATCTGCCCCCGTGCCATCCAGGGACAGATGCAGCTGCCTGGCAAGGCAAGGCACAGGTGCTCAGGACTGTGATGTGAGACGTGCAATCCCAGGGCAGAAGCAGAGACTGCTTGCTCTACTGGAATGCTTGACTTTCTGGTGGGGTTTTGGGGGGTTTTTTTTTCTTTGTTGTGTGTTTCTTTGGTTGGGTTTTTTGTTTGTTTTGTTTTTGGGTCTTGATGTTGAAGTTTTTTTGTTTATTAGGGTTTATTTTGTTTTTTAATTGGGGATTTTTGTGGGTTTTTGTTCTTTTTTTTTGAATTTTTATCTCTGAGTCAAGTGCTCTGATATGGGAAAGGGAAACTGATTAAAGGAAAGAAGTTCTGTGCTCTCTACTTGGAACTTACTGGGTTTGTATGTCTATAGTCATTGGTCAGGTAATAACCATATATTTACCAAATATGTGGTTAACCCTGAATTGGTGGGCAGCTGGACTAGGTGATTATTGTAGGTCTCTCCCAGCTGATCTATTCTATTCTAAATACCTTATAGATTCTAGTAAGGTTGCAGGATCTAGTAAGGAGTCAGATTGTTCTGTTCACTTTGGCTGTAATGAATTTATTGTCTGCTGAGATATCTCTGTTTGAAGCGCCTGGAGAATCTGTGGCTCCCCTGCCCCTGGCAGTGTCCATGGCCAGGCTGGATGGGCCCTGAGCAGCCTGGTGTGGTGGAAGCTGTCCCTGCCCATGGTGGGTGGGCTGGAACTGGAGGAGCTTTTAGGGTCCCTTCCAACCCAAACCATTCTATGATTCACAGGTATTACAGCAATTGTAGGAAACCTGCAGAGGAATCCAACAACCTTCCTATATGATGAGAAGAGCTGCTTCTTTGCCCTTTTTCCTGGGCAGGTTCCATGAAATGAAGATACATTATAATGTTGTTTTTCTGTGGATTATCTCCAAAGAGTGTAGGCATTGTTTCTTATCTGCCAAATCCAAATTTTTGAGGGCCCAAACATTGCTTTTGATTAGTTCATTTTTTAAAAAGTGCTGAAACAACTGCAGCTTAACCTATAATAAAATATATAATATTGGACTTTTATTTATTGAAGGTCTCCTAAGTCATACTTTTAGACTCAAGTAAAGGAGCATTTGGCACAGAAGCACTAAAATATTTTTAAAAATACAGGTGAGGTGGAAATTGCAATCGGAAGAGTGGAAAAGCCTTAAGTATGAGATTCTATGAGTGGAGACTGAGACTTGGACAGAGGCAGTGCCCCTGTGGGCTCCCTTTTTCCCCTTTGTGACTCAGATTTGAAAAAGTACTACTGGCTCTGTGCTCCCATCCTTTAACTGTCTATAGCACTAATATCCTGAAATCTCTGATGTACTGAGGAATTCTCAATGCATGGTTTGGGGTTGTTTTAGTGGGATTTTTTTTTTGTTGTTTTTGTTTGTTTGTTTGTTTGTTTTTGTTTTTTGTAATCTTAAAGTCAAATGTGAAGGTGACAGGAAATAGGCTCTTGATTTGAGTCTATTAAAATATGTAATGAGCATAGAGCTGCTAGTTAAGAACTCAGTGCTATTTAAGCCATTTCCCAAAGTGCCAGTTCTTGCTCAGTGGGCTGGTTGCTTTTTTAAACTTGTTATGACAGATGTAGCTTGGGAAATACACGTCAGTCTAATCCTTTAGCTTCCAGTAGAAATGATTTCAGGAATGGTGAGGCGAGTGTCTCATGTTTTCACAATCTATGGAGTGATCAGTTCTGCATTATTTCTTTCTGATAGATGTTAATAATTTTGACCTTTTAAAATACTGTGAACTGCACTCAAGGATTCTTTTAGTGATTCCACATGCTTATATGGATTACTTAAAATGTCAAAACTGTTCAAACAATAGATGGTATAAGATGTGATGTATTGGACCTAAGATGTATGCTGACTGTCATATAAAAGCCAGGAGGAGATAAATTTTCATCAAGATATGTAAACAGTTTTATTATGCAAATTTTGTTGGTTTTTATTTCCAAGTAACAATATATGATTACAGTACTTATCCATAAAATATACACTTCTATTTACCAAGGTGAATTTTTAGCATGTTCGTATTTTCTCTGCAAACCAGTTAAAGACTTACTTGTTTTAGGATAATACTTTTAATGCCATTCCTGAAAAAATATTTGCCAATTAAACATGAAGTATTGCATTCTTTTTTTTTTTTTTTCCTAGTGAACTGGAGGAATCTTCAGATTGGCACATCCCAAAGAAGGAATGGTTGTCAAAAACCAGACGTTCTGCCTTGAGCTTAGCTTTAGTCAGTAACTTTTTTTCCTTTGAGGAGGAAACTTTGAATCCTGGCAAATAAAGTGAGAGATGCAATATCATTGTTCTTGTATCAAATTTACTGAACCCCAATGCTTAAGAAAAACCAAGATCTTTCTGTGAAAATTTCCAAAAAGAAGCTACCTTTTGAAGTATCTGCACAGTTTTCCTAAGTCTCCTTTCTTCTTAGCTGTCTTTGCTGCTGTCTTAATAGTTCCAGGTGTGCGTAGCTCAAGAGCAGTTGAAGAATACACAGAGACCTGAAGGAAATGCAGCACTTGGTTCCAGCACACAGATCTAGCTGATGTGACTGGACACCTCCATCTCAGTCTTCCTTTTTGAACCTGCTAGTACCTATTTCTCTTCTGACATCTGTGATTCATGTGTCGTGGCATCGGGGACTGGTCAAATTGTGTCAGGCTGAGTTCTCAAAATGCTCTTGACAGAAAAGCTTTTAGTTGACCTGTAGTTCACTGAAACTATTCTACTGGTTTGTAACTTTGTGCTATACATGAAAAAGGGTTCTAGACTGTGGTATCTGGGACATCAAAATACTCAGTTTTTTGTTATTATCTGAGGAAAAGCATAATCTAGAATTAAAGTCTTGAAAATACTTTCTGTGAATTTACTGTACCTCATGCCTGAGCTGTTTCTTCATTCCTCGTGTTAGTCAGAAAAAGTCAGTACGTTCACAAGTGTTCCTTCAATCTACTTTAGACTGATTATTTTTCTACTTCATGGCTGGTACCGAGTCACTTTGGCTTCTGTGGACACCTTGATAATATTGGAAAAAACTAAAACACAGGGACATTGCACTTTTGTGAGGGCCCACTGGAGTATTGCATCCAGCTCTGGGACCCCCAACCTAAGAATAACCTGGAGCTGCTGGAGTGGGTCCAGAGAAGGATCACAAAGGAGATCAAGGGGCTGCAGCACCACTCCTGTGAAGACAGGATGAGAGAGCTAAAGTTGTTCTGGAGAAGAGAAGGCTTTGGAAGGACCTTAGAACATCTTCCAGTGCATAAAGGGGCCTAGAGGAAAGCTGGAGAGAGACTTTTTCGAGGGTCTTGTTGATAGGACAAGGGTTTAAACTGAAAGCGTGTGGATTTAAAATAGACATTAGGAAGAAATTCTTGACTATGAGGGTGGTGTGACACTGGTTGCCCAAAAAACTCTGGATTCCTCATCCCTAAGATTGTTCAAGGCCAGGTTGGGTGAGGCTTTGAGCAGCCTGGTTGTAGGGCTGGGAACCTGAAAATCTTTAAGGGTTCCTTCCAACTGAGGCCATCCTATGATTCTGAGAATCAAACAGAGTTTTCTCCTGGTCTGCTACTCAAAGCAGAAGGGACCTCTGTGCATCCTGAAGGAGATTAAAGTGTTTTGTCATTTCTGCCAGAAAAGAATCAAGGAAGCTTGATAAATAATGTAAGGATGAGCAGTTGCCAGAAGCTGTGTTACAGAGCAAAAAAATCCCAGGGATATGTAGCAAGTTATTCAAGTTTTCAGTTTTATGTACAACTTATTGAGAAAGTTAAGGAAATCACTTAGCAAGGTATGCAGTCTATCCTACTGCTCTTTTTCTGGGAACAGTGAACTTTAATAACAGTGAACTTATAGGTACCTGCAATATTTGAACATCTCATGATGCTGTTTTTGATAGGACTATGATAAAGCAACAGAAAATTAAAGTTTGACATCCCGACTCATATGAATTGGGTAAACTAAGCAGCCTCTGAAATCAAATGGAAATAGTTTTACTTGAGAAACTAATTAACTGATCAAAGATAATAATTCTAGGAATATTGAAGTAGGTTATATATCAAGAAGCTAAAGCTTTTTAGCTTTATGTGCCTTTCTCTTGCTGGCACATTTGTCAGCTGTTAAAACTTTACATGAATAAGGAAATGCCAGAATACTTTGTTTGCTCTGTGATTGCATTGTTCTTGCAGGGCTCATTTGGTACCTTTTGTCATACTCTGTTTCAACCAGTGTGCACAGCTGCAACTTCTTTCCTTGATAGTTTTCTACTTCCATTGCCACATGTTTGTAAGAAAGATACAAAACTTACTGGGTTGTGTTTTTATGGTTTTTTTTTTTCTTTGTTTGGTTTTGTTTGTTTGGGTTTTTTTGTTGTTGTTGTTTCTTATATATGCAAGTGCTGGGGACTTCAGTAAGCCACTTTTTTTTGAAAGGAGGACTGACCTTTTCTGGAATGCAGGAGAAATTTAAAGCTAAGGGGCTGTTTATTTTATGCTCTTCCTTTGTGAATGGATAAGTGCTTTGCAACTTTACTTAAGAATAAGAAAATAAATCACACTGTTGTAAGGTCTGCAGTAACTTTGTGTAACAGATGTCAGTATTGGCCTGTTGAGACGCATAGCAAGACAAATACATGATTTGATAGTCTGATGCTGGTTTTATCTCAGCATTAAGCCACTAATCCAACAGAGCTATAACCAGGAGAAACAATTAAAAATTCAGAACCACTCTGTGTTTTCTTGGGAATTCCTCTTTATTTGTCTGTCTTCTTATTGTGGTGTGATGGCTTACATGCACAGTGCCTGCAGAAGTTATATTTGTACTTCCACTTGAATGTATTTCTGCTGTGTTTAGTATGCATGTGATTTACAAACACTAACAATATCGAGGCCATATGCTTCATCCTTTGATGGGCTCTTTGGAAGTAAAGTGGCAAGCAGATGTGAACAAGGCAGGCAGGGTTCTGTTTACAGCAGCTGAATGCTTGCTTGTCCTACAGACGATGCACTTACGTTTAAGTGAGAAATTGTTAATCCAACTAATCCTATGTGATTAAGGAATTTGTATCGTTGTTTGTAATCTAAAATAGTAGGCTTGAAGTAATAATCAGTGTTTCAGCTAAACAGTTCTTGCTCATTGTACATCATGCAGGATTGAGGAGATGGATGTCCATATGAAATATAATAAATGACAACCAAAGTAGAATTGTAAGTAGCTTTAGCTGTGTTTTTCAGCCTTAAAAGCAGAGTGAGGTTTAAAAAGCTTTATATGCACTTGTGGCATCTCTCACACTGAAGTGCATTGTGGCTCAGCTTTCATCATACGTGGTTTTTGTTTGGCAGAGCTGTGGTAACCTCACAGATTTCAAGTAACAAGTCCAGCTGAAGTGGATATACCATATCCCTGACACTCAAAAAGTTGTACATGAGGTACTGTGTTTTAATGAGGAATATCTATTGAAAACAGTCCTGTGTATTCACATATAGTACAATGAACTTGATGTTGGACAGTCATGAGGAAAGCAGAAGTTCTAGCACTTTCTATCTCTGATGGGCAAACTGCCTTTGTTAAGATCACTTCTATTTATCTGTGGATTAGAATATATTTATTTTCAATGTAAAGTCCTTAGAAATCTGCAGTAGAAAAATTACTGTATATATTAAGGCTTTTTAGAATTTACTATTATTGTAAAAAATTGTACAGTACAAATTCAAAACTGACTCTTAATTCTGGATTCCACTGCCTGGGGTATGAGGCACCATACCATTTCTGGTTTATGCGGTATGAAAACTCAGGCTCTGGATTCCCCTTCTGGTTGCCAGTCTGGAAGACATACAGTTATCCGTAGTTCTGTGTGTATTGTATGAAAGTGTCATAAATATCCATTCTTTAATTATTAGAAATTGTATATTTATATGAAAATTTCGTTAACAGCATGCCCTTGTTAATATACAGCAAATCATAAAAGCAGTTATAGCTATATTTTAAAAATATTAGTTTTCTTTCTCTGCTGATATTAATTCTTGCCTCCAACCACATCAGGTTAAAGGGTATGTATGAAGGCATTCAAAGTTTTTAGTTTTCTAAATAATAATTAAGAAAAAAGCAGCTATCAAGAGCAGAAGTCAGCCTCACAGTTTTCTGCTATTCAGACTTTATTTTTTCTTTCTCTATATAGCACATTGAAACACCTGTTGTTTTAAGTTGGTAGGTTTCATGCTGTCTCTAAAAAGGATCAGCGATACATTTTATTTTTTATTGTTCAAGTTTTGAGTAATATTACAAGGATTTCTTTGATCGGTATATAGTTTGGCTCTTTATAAATCAAGTATTGAATATTAGAATCAGTAAGTGGAACTCAGCTACCCAGTATAGTTATTTTGGGTAGTAATAGGGATTTCTGTGACCTGTCTGTAGCAATTTAGGGCTCAGACATGACTGAATTAATTGTACTTAAAGATTTCTTAATCATGGGTCAGCTGAGCTGCAGTAACCAAAATGAACTTGCAGCCTATGGGGAGCATGAGGTGAAGTATTTGAGCTTGACCTGCTTTAATTAAGACTTAGCCCAGGATGTGTTTGTTTTTCGGGTTTTACGGAGTGGGTGCACAGGCTGTCCATGACAGGGACAGGGCTCTGCTGAGAACAGGGGACCTCACAGGGTCCAGCAGCTCCTCACAGGGTCCAGCAGCTCGTGGCTGATGCCCATCCTGCCAAGGGCAAATCTGCATAAGTTCAGCTCTATTGCAGAACGATGCGTGGACGTCGTTAATAGAACTTTGATCATACTTACACAAATTGAGCTTGATGTCCAGAGCCACTCCACTGCTCAGTTTCTGCTTTTCCTGTTCCTGTGAGTAGCATCCATGGCCCTGTTGGGGTGCATCGGGCTCTGCCACGAGGCCAGGCCTGAGGCTGCTGCCATCGTGCATTCAAAGTGCACAGACTTGAGCCTGAGCATCCGAGAGGCCCAGGGGAGGAATGGGGAGCTTGTGCTGCATTAGGCTGCAGGCCATAAGCATGTGCCATGGGAATGGTGTGGGGACATAGTGGCTGTTAGCACGGGCCCCTTTGCCAAGCACTCACACTTGACTGAAGCCAGCACTTCAGTCGGTCACGGGGACTCTTTCCAGAGCATTTAGCAAAGGCAGTGGAGATTTGTAGGCAGATTGACCTTCGGGCATGTGAGTGCTTTGGGGACATCTGCAGCTGGCAGAATAATTGTACTGTGCTGGGCCATGAACTCTGTCTGGCTTTGCCCTGACCACTCAAGCAGGATGGACATGTAGCCTTTAATTCCTGGCTGTCAAATGGTAATTGTGAAATTAGGCTTCTCTGTAAAGCTCTAGGAGGTTTGTGTGTGAGCCATTAAACCAGAGCTAGATGGTTAATTTGTTATCTTGGTATTGTTAATGAATTATCTTGATACTGATTGGGTGCTTCAGTCCTACTTGAAGTCACAAGGCTTTCCTGAGGTGAAGTGTTGTGAGTGAATGAGTTTGGTGCTGATAGAACCTTTTTCTGGAACCACATTTACTTTAACAGTTGGTACTGCAGTTTTATTAAGTATTTCTATTTTTTCTGAATTGATTATCATTGTGTGGTTAGGAGTAGATGGAAATCATAAAGCAGGGACTATTGCTTTAAAAAAGCGAAGTATATTTACATATGCAAGTGTGTATGCACAATGTGCTGCCAGAAAAAGTCATGTTTACATGGTTGTATCCATAGTTCAATTCACATGTACTTTTAACCTTGAATACAAATGGCAAAAAATGTAGTGCCCCAAAGAACTGATTAATGTGTGCAAGCATCCTTCATTGCAGCATACTTTGAACTTCTCTTTGTAATGATTTAAATTGCTCCAGTAATGAGATTGCATCCAACACTGGCTAAAATAATATGTCTGTACATTTACATAACAGTGTGTATTTCATCTAATATCCTTTATTGTCTTCACAGAGAAGACCAAAAAACAGCTCTTATAAAGTCTGCCTTGAAGACAGACAGTGTCAGAGCTTCACAAGATCTAAAATTTGTAAATGGACTCATTAATCCTTAAAACGCTTCTCTTACCACTTGAGCTTTTTTCAAGATATTTGATAAATACAGCAGCATATTTACTATTATTTTACAGATCTGAGCAAAGGAGATGATCCTTGTTAGGGTAAACCATTTTGCTCTATTTCATGAGTGGAAAGAGATAGTCACATATTGAAGAAGAGTAGCTGGGCTTACTTCGGCCAATAGACTTTGCAATTAGTTTTCAGAATACCATCGCATGCCTTAAAGAGCTGTTTTTATGCTCTGCTGTCTTCACAGCAAAGTATACAATCTCCCCTCTGTCTTGTAGGCATTTCCTGTACAAGGAGATTTTTGCTGAAATTTCCCACTCTTGCTGCTCCTGTTTCAGCTCATTGGCTGCTGTGCTAATGAGGGCACTTGGGACTTCCTCTTAATTCAAGCACTGCATTGTGTAAACTTCTAAACAGGGTCAGACAACATAGTGTTGCCAGCTGCACATCTGCAGCCATCTGGATTTGTGGCAGGAGCAATAAAATAGACATTGTGTAGCAGAGTTGAAAGAGTGACAAGAGTGGTGCAAATCATATTTGCAGAAAACCCACCACTGAGAAACTCACCATAAAGAAAATCCACTATATTTCACCTGCAGCATATACAGTATCATTCTTGAAAAGGTCTTTCTACTTGTATGTTTATCAAAGACAACGGCATATGCTACTGCTGTGCAATGTCTTGTGCAAAAGCTTGCTGGCTAATTCATTCCCATTGCATTGTTAAGAGCAGAGGTAAGTAATTATTAAAGCTTATGGTGCTCATAAACAGGCCTATACCCCCACTTGCATAACTTCATTAACATTCTGTTTCTAATAAACATCACTTCAGTGTCTTAATTTATTATAATAACATTCTTAGAGAGGAATAATTGCACACTGTGAAATTACAGCTTTCAAATCTGAGGAGGGAGATGAAGGGGGAATGGCCACACACTGTTTTGTATCTGGGCTTGCGAGTAGTTTGAGGTTAGGCCAGAAGAGGGACCTGGGACCGCTTTTCTTTTGGATCCTTTCTCTAGTGACTGACTGGGAATTGTGTCATGAGTCTGCCTGGTCAGTGAAGCTTCACAAGTTGACTTCTGTAGAGTCATTCTCTTTGACTGTGTTTCTCAAGCATCAGTACAAGGTGCAGTCTCTACTTTTCTCTACTTGAAAGCTTTTATTTGGTCTCTTGTTTCCTGGCTCTCAGAGGCACTAGAAGTGAGGATTAATACTGACAGGGTTTGTTATTGAGTAGTTTTACTGCTGGTTTTATGTTGAGTGCACATTTTACGAACAAGTAACTGTAATGTAAGACAGTTCAGAATAAGTCATGGTTTTACACCATATGCTTCCATGCATGGACTTCTAAAGTGTTTTAAAGTCATTTTTAATGACACCTGGATTCTTTGCAATAATGCTTATGATGTAAAGTCATAAAGTACATTAAAAGAATGGTTTTAAGTTAATATGTTCAGGAGTGGGTAATAGCATTTTTTGACTTATCTTTCTCATTCATCTGATCTGTTAAACTTCTTTCTCAAATATTTGGTACTGCTTCCCAGTAAAATTGGATTGTCTTCTTAGTTTTATTATTTTCTTGGGACATTATTCATAGATAAGATGTATTCCTGGACTTTGGATGAGGTATTGCTCTTAACCTAGAGTGTCACAGTTTTCACAACTAATCCTGCTGAAGTCAGTGGGATTACTACCTTTAATTTCAACTGGAAAGGGTTAATGACCTTAATGTATTTCATTTGTTAACAATTATACTGTAGCCTAAGGTGATGGTAAAGGAAGAGATGTTTATATGGAGGCCACTATAATTAGGAGTGGAGCTACTTACATGATTTCAAAGAGCTGTTTTATTGTGAATGTCATTTTTAATAAAAAGCTTAGGATTATTTTATTGACCTGTCTACTTAAATTTATCATTATTAATCAAATATTGGTTGATAATAATGAGCATAAGTAATAAACCACTTGTGTGTATGTTCTGTAGACATACATATTTTGCCACAAAAATCTAGAAAACCATTTTTGTGGAATCTTACAGGTATTAATCTTATGTACAGCATGTTTTTCTCATAGCTGTATTAAAGCACAGGGTGCTTATACTGTTACAGTGTTTGGTCCTCAATTTTCTACTTTTGATGGTAATGACCATTCAGTGAATGGGCTTTCCTTGAACTGATCTCAGGAATAATATATCTGGCCTTGAGTAGAAGTGAGCTAGAAGACAGTGGGAAAAGCAAGAAATACAGATATTCTCCTTCTTCTGAGCCTCTGAGAACAGTTGGCTACAGTCATATACTGATTGTAAAAACACTGCTTTGTGACTAGAATCTGTAAGAGGTGCCTTTTATGTGATCAGATTTTATTCAAACAGGGATGAAAGACCGTTTATGCTGAATTTTGCAATTGAATGTTCATCCTGGGTAGAAAAGCGCAGTTGTGTAGATCACCTAAGGCTTAAAATATAAAGTAACATTGCTGCTGGAAATGATCACTGGTATGGGTGTCATAAGCAGTGGTATTGTGTTTATCAAGGAATCATGTTTTCAATATGCACAGAAAGCTTAGGACACCAATCTGCCTCAGCAGACAGAACAATGTACAGTTTTCTTGGCCGGTGAAGAAACAAAGGAGTTCATCAAGGCCAGGTCATAAAGAACCACAGCCTTTTCCACATGTGTCACTTGTAGTCCAGTGGAAGACTTCCTGGATACAGCTGAGTGCAGAGATGAACATATATGAAATTCATCTTCTGATAGAGAAGATAAATCATAGCGCTTTGAACATTTTGTTTTTCCTTCCCAAATACCGCAGTATTTTAAAGGCTGAAGTTAAGTGCTTGAGAAAAATGAAAAATGTTGATGTAGAATTCTTTTTCAAACTCATCAATGTAATAATTATATTCAACAACAACCTTTTTCATGTATCAATCAGAGATCAGGAGTCTAAAATTAGTTTATACTTGGTCATATTACAAATCATTTTCCTAAGGAGGTGTGTTTGTAAAGTGAAGGTTCAGAAACTGCATAATGGCATCCTTGGTTTTTGTAAAAAGAGAATGAGAACAATTAAAAAACTTAGAATTTGCTATGATAAGATCCTTATCTCAAGTATTTGAAACTGAAGTAACTTCACATTT
Source organism: Petroica traversi (assembly GCA_025920805.1). NCBI lineage: Eukaryota > Metazoa > Chordata > Aves > Passeriformes > Petroicidae > Petroica > Petroica traversi. The sequence goes on along the minus strand of JAHLSL010000008.1, from coordinate 18,384,751 downwards.
TGAAATGTGAATTTATGCCTTTAGAAGGCAGTTTTGAATTAATTTTTCTCTCTTCCCTTCACCATTTACTGGTTTTTTTTTTTTCAGATGTAGAGATTTTCTCTAGATTAACATTTTTTTTCCTAGTTTTTGGATGTTACTTTTTAAAATTAGAAAAGCTTGATGCATGGGCAAGAGTTCTCATGAATGTCTCTTTTCTACTACCTCTTGCAATGTGTTCAGCAAGAATACTTGTGTCAGTATTGTAAAACTGTGCCAGGTTTAGATAGTTTTAGAGCCAGGTGCCAGACACTTGGTCCCTAGACTGTCACTCTGGTGTTCCTGAGCGTGTTTTCCTTGTGTCCTAGCCTGGACTCTGTACTTCAAAATATTTCATTTCTTTCCTCTCCTGTGGTAATGAATGAAGATAATTCAGTGAATGATGAAGTTGTCCATGTCCCTGTAATTATGTTCTCATGTAGTTATTTTCTGGCTTCCTGCTTATAAATGCTTGGTTATTATGTGCCTCTTTCTTTCAAATAGCAATAAAGTCTTCGTGAAGAGAACAGCCTATACTGTTGTTACATACTGAGTTTGTCTGCAGTGTATTAAAAAAAGCAATAAGGAGTATTTGTTCCTGTCAGAAGTAACATTACTGTTTAGTAGCATGTAGCCATACTCGGCACTACAGAGAAATAAGTAAAGCAGATAATATTTCACTATTAGATATGTAATATTTTACTGCTATTTTTCTTTTTAAGTGGACATGACCAAATATATTAAATTTTAATATTTTTCTCAAAAAAAATGGCAGAGTACATATTTTTAAAACAAAACTCATGGGCTCAAAAAGGCATAGTATTTCTTTCAAAATCTTTCTCTAGAAAAGCAATTTTCTCTTCGCATCTTTTCTCTAGACCTTTGGAAGCTGCTATGCAGTATGGTCCTATATCCCCATGCTGAATGCAAGGGAGGATATTTTGTATTTAATCAATACCACACAGATTTATCTAGGATTTATTTTTTCATTTTCTGCAAAACTACTGGTCATTTGTTACTATAGAAAATGTACTTCTCTGAAAATTGACCAGGGCATTTGCTGTCAGTTTAAGCAAGCAAGAAGCAATGAGAACAAGAAAAACATGAAGAAGATGGCCTCAAGGGAAAGTGCTGCATAATGAGCTTGAAATTGCTACTGCTGGAAATACTGTTGCTGCTTTTCCTGCCAGGGCTGTCACCTCACTCAACAGTTTTAGCTTCAAGCAGAGAATGGAGCTTTACTTTCAGCATCACTAAAGGCCAAGGTTTATGCTGCTAGATTTCCCAAACTCTGAGGCCACTGTGCCCATTGGTACATGGATGGCATTTTTAAAGAGGAAATAGGCCAGGAATAGCCCGTGGTCTCAAAAGTTAAGACAAGGTAAATAAGAGGAATAATACAGCATTTAGTAGCCATATTTTAGAAGAGATCTGACCACACTAAGTGGGAACTCAAGAGTGAAATGAATAGGGAGGCCATATAATTTAATTTTCCTAGAGATATGGGAATAATTCCCAAGATTTTTAGCTCCATTTCCTACCTTCCATTCTTGCTTGGTAAGGCAGAATGAGGAGGTTCATTCCAGAGAGAAAAGCAGAGCTATGGACTGCTTGAGATGCTCATTCCCCAAAGGCTGTTTCTTGAAGATGGTCTCATAGAAGCCTTGGTTAGTGTTCAACTCATGCCTAAATGAGAGAAATGCAGTGAATGAAATGAAACCAGAACAGAAACTACAATGCACATTATTGTAAAATGTTCGTCTTAACTTGACAAATTCAGTACATGGATGAATATTTAGTGGTCTTTTTAATGCAGTAACCACATTTCAGTGTTACTCATCTAGCTGAGTGGTTGCTGTAGTTACTGCATTACCCCGAGAACTGGCAGAGAGGAAACTGTGTACTCTTATGACATTCCCAAGCCTGTGGGAAATATTTCTTGAACATTTGTGTAGTCCAAAGTAGGTGTTAGCTGGAAATGTCTATGACCGTATACACAGGAATTTCTTTTCTAATCCCAAACAGAGATGATCAGCTTTCCATTTCAGGATTTATCTTATTTAAACATATTAAGGTACCCTCAGATATCTTGTAATGCAGATGAATGTTTAAGTCTTACTTTAGTCCCGGGGCTTTATAGGGAGTTTCATATATTATATGAAATATATGGGAATGTAGGTCATAAAGTAAACCTCATTAGTATTTTAAGAAGAGCAGATTTAAGGTAATTTATTTACATAGGCTGCTGTAAACCATGGGAGACACTAGGGGAAGTTTGTTCATGGAGTCAGTTTACTGGAAAACCAACAATGTCAGAGCTGCTCTAGCTCTAATATTTGTAATGAGTCAGGCTTGACATTTCAAGTTGAAAAGAACTCAGAATTTAGAACCAAGTTAAGAATATACTAGATGGATCATTTGGGGAAGGACAAATTAGATTTTTAAATTGACATGCAGTGCTAAAACTAGGCACAGCTTGCCTGGATTCAGAAAAATGACTAATACAGAAAAAACCTGGATTTATTTGGGAGGAAGGAATCAGTGTAGGGAATGTGTGCAAAATGCTGTAAAAATCCTGAGAAGAAAACAAGGAAAGAACAGGTATTAGGTGGTTGGCAATAAATGCAAAAAAATTATTACTAGTATAAACACACCTTGAAAATCAATTAGCTAATATATTACTCAGGAGTTAAGAGGTGAAACAAGAAGAAATATTAATTTTAGATGTCATCCCTCTCAAATTCTGTTCCTGGCTGTCAAATGAGTTGTCAGACAGGATATAATTGCCATGGAGATGGTCCCAAGAACTTCTGTAATGTAACTTTTGCTGGGTTAATATCTTTTATGTGCTTCCATAAGAGTGAACAGTGGTTCTTGTCTTGTTCCTTGTTGCAGCACTTAAGTACACTATGTTTTTATCTAAGGACTCTGTAAGTTGTTTATACATATGTTCTTCAGAATACTGCAGAGCCTGCATTTTGTACTGTTAGACTTCAGATGAAAATTGTTCCTTTCCTTATGCTTTCTATGCTGTAGTTATATGTCAGAATGGAGAGATGACCTTAGGGAAGGATGGTCTCCCCTGCTTTTAACTGTTAAAATACCTGTGAGCTAAGAATTTTAGTACATACTTTTGAGAGATTTGTACAGTGATCTCAAGTAGTATGACCCTGTTAGAATAAGGTGAAAGATGCTTCTAATATACTCTCTTTTTCATTGCAATTATATTTCTGTACCTGAACTTGTGTAGTTTTACCCAGGCATTTATGTTGTTAGAACATCAGATTCTGCATTGCAATTTTTCATGCCAGTTTTGCAATATTCCAAAAACTTTTTGCCCCAAGACTTAGAGAAGAAGTACACAAATAATTCTGTTAAATTAAATGTCATTTGTTGGCTGGTTACAACTGGCATATGCAGTGGAAGGGGTAATGGTTCCTGTTCCAGCAGGAATACAGAAATTGCTCCTTCTGCGAGTATACCAGATATGCAACTTGTTGAAAAGTGTAGGGGAATATCGCTCTCCTTTTCCTCTGCCCTGCAGAGCTGAGTATTGCCAGTGATGCTGGAGACAAGAAAGGGAAGGAATTGCACTGGAAAGCAGAATTTCTTCTGGGATTTATTGAGATTGAAAAGGATTTTTCTTCCATTTCTGAAACATCAATAGGCTGATTATTGAGATGAGCAGTGCTTGTGCTGAAGGATGGAGGAAGGAGAACAGCTTTAGCTGAGCTGCCAGTACAGAAAAACAAAGAACCTGTATTTATTGCCAAATTCTAGGAGGATTGTATGGAAGTGAATCCACGGAAGCATAGAGATGAATGCCTGGTGTGCTCAGTGACTCTGATTACTTCTGACAGTAGAGCACTAGGCCTTTTGTAGCAGAAGTTTTGTCTTTAGCTGAATTCCACATCCTTCTGACCCTTGCCACCTATGTGCTGACCCTGAGAGTATTCCATTTCAGCTAAGAGCTTGAATGCTGCTCCCTGCTCTTCTTGGAACAGAGGATTTTCTTCACACAGGTCACCATCAAAGACAGGAAGTGTGACAAGGAAAAATTGTTGGCAGCAGCAAGAATCTAGATGCAGCCAATGAAGACAGATTGCTGGAAGTGAGGATCTCCTTTCCTATAACGAGCAGTTCTCTCTTTAGTAAACCCCAGCTTCCCTACCAGGAAGACGACCTTTATTCTTAGATCAGCAGATTCAGTCTCTGCTCAGCGCTGGAGAGTTGAGCTTGCTGGCACTCTTGGTGTTCTTGCAAAAGGTTGAGCTCTGTACATCACTGATGCTTCCTTTGTGCTGAATTCTGCTCTTTCCTGGAGTTTCAAAATCTGTGAAAATTTTATTGAAATCTATTGAGTTTGGCAAAAAGAATTGAAGAATCTAACTGTATTCAGATTGCCTAGTCCTTGAGAGGAAAGAAAAGCATTACTGTGACTCAAAGTAAGAGTGTTTCTCTTCTCACCTTTATGAATCACATTAAAACTGGTATTTTTGGTATGTTTTTTTCATGAGAGCTATAGGGATCACTGGGTTGAATTCTCCTTGCTATAATTTGGATGATCTTGAATTCAAGGTTGAATTATTTTTTATTTATACTGATCATTTGCTAGTTAGAGATGAAGAAATTCTGCTTCACTGGGCTGAAAATTTGCTTGCATCATAATAGAGAGAGGATAATTACTAGTTCAGATATTGAAATTTCTGTTTCATCTAAAAATTCCAGTAGGTTCTGAAGTCAGTCTAAAGTAATAAATAATGACTATTTTGGTGACAAATTAAATTTTGCTTTTTACACACTTGCCTCCAGATTTGGTTTTGTTACTTGTGACACATTATTTATAGGTAACACTTTCCTCCATAATTTAGCCCAAAGGTATCTGAATTATCTGCAAACAACTAAGGAAGGCCATTGATTGCATCCTTCCAATTGACAACAAAATGTGCACGTGAGCCAGTGCCCACAGATGATTTTATTTATTTAATTATTTTGGTCGAACTTTTCAGACCTATTGTGATATATGAAAAGATTTATATTTTCCTCTTTGGTCAAAGGTTTAGAAAAACCTCAGCAATTAACCAGCTTTGATGGCATTATTGCTTGTGTTTGCAGATTATTAAGATTTCACTTTGGTAGTCTTCATTCTTGTTGATCAAAGTGCAATGTACCTATCAGTCAACTTTTAAGTTTTTCATGTAGAGGAGTGGAAGGGCCTTGCCTGTAATTCCCACAGTGAATCGAGGTTAGAATCCAATGGTCAGTATTTGACCCTTCTGCTCTACTTTTCAATCCTACCTGCCATAAAGCTTCAGTATCATAGCTTTAGATGGATACCTGCTTAAAGTCTTGGCTTTGGGTTTCAAGTCTGAATCTGTAATTGTAGTTAATAAATTAAAGGTCATGCTTTGTTGTACAGGTAAATACACAACCCAGACAAGATACTTTATATTCAAAATAAGTTTTTTCTCATTTTGTGGTTTTTATGTTTATTTTTTGCCAACCGTAATATGAATGATATATAGGCATGAGAACTTTATTTATTTTAGTGGAGTGAATGTGAAACAGGCCATTCTTAATGTTAAAATATCAGTGGTGACACTTTGTTCAAGCATGGGGAACAGAGCTAAAGACAGACTTATAAATTCAGCTAGCAAAATGTGAATCAAACCCTGTTAAATACCTCCTGGCAAACCAAACCTCTGATGTGAACAGGAGCTCTGTATGATTTGTTCTCCCCCTTTGTCTCTACCATAGTCCGAAATGTAAAGCTCAACCCTGCAAAGTGTTGAATGTCAGTGAATGCTGTGTGGGAGCTCAAATGTTCAGCGTTTTCCAGGATTAGGCCTTTACTTTGATCCAGATTTTGTGCATTGTGTGATGTGTTGTTCTTGAACGAATAGATTTCTGTTTCTTTCCCCTCATCCTGAAAACTAGGCTATGTTATGTCAACTACAAATCCTAGTTGTAATAATTTATTCTCTTTTAAGGCAAATAAAGCAAAGCAAGCCATAAGGCATATTTCCCTCATAAGAAGATTAATGTACAGAACTTGATTCACTTATGCTGTATTTTGTGCTGGTTTGGTCTTGTTTCTTTAAGATGAGATGTCTGTCTCTGTAATATTAGTGTATTTTACTTGCTGTAATCTGATGCACCATTTCTCTCCCCTTTTTTCTCCTCCCCTAAGATTATCGTTGGAGAAACTGCGGTCTTTTGTCTACAGTTAGCTACAAAGGATTTTGAAAACCAAGAAAAAACAATATTAACTGGAGACTGTTGTTATATAAATCCATTGGTGCGCAGGACCATCAGATTCCTTGGTATGAGCAAAATTACTGCTTTCATTTTCTGGATGGTGAGAGTAATCAATTACGTCTAAATTTTGACCTGGGGAAAATATTCAGATAACCATATAACATTTCATGCGTAGTCTTAACTCAGGGGCAGTTTTCCCTTTAGGTAGCAAATGAAGCTTTTTGGAAGTTTAAAACGGTTGCAGAAACAGCAGTAAAAGTAGAAAAAACTGGGGCCACTAGAGGAAAAAACAACCAGCAGGCCTGAAGTGTGGTGAAGTGGAGAATGGTGATATCCTTGTGCCATATCTACAGGTGATAGTAAACACACACACACACCAAAGTTGAAGACATCAAGATATAAATGAGTGTTAGAAGCCAAGCTGCCTTCTTAGCCTGGATATTGTATTATAGTCTCTAACAAAAGAAGTGTACAGAATCCATGCTACGCTGATTTTGCTGAAACTCCCCCACTGACTTTAGTAGAGATGAGATGAGATGCCATCTTTTCTACTTAGTATGTTCTAAATGTGTTTGGAGGGAGAAGTCCCACCACTCAAAATGTATATTGAACGTTTCTAGATGTTGCTTTTTAGTACATGCAGGGATACCATAGCAGGGCTCAGTTCTGCTGTTTGCTTCTCTCTCATGGTTGTATCTAAGAGAAACAGCTGGAGGAATGAACCCTGGGGGCAGCTAATCCTGCTGTTTGCCCCAGTCTCAGGGGGAGGAAGGGCATGTGCAGCTGTGGCTGTATTTGCAGTGTTTGTGTAACACTGTGCCTGCTGCCCTGGAGTGCGATTGCTCCCGGTGAGGAGGAGACCGTCTTGCCTAGGTCTGGAGGAGGTGTGCAGTGATGATGAGGAGCTCCTCCCACTCCAGTTCCTCTCTGTGTAATCAGTGCCTGAGTTTTCTTCCCACTAAGAGGTCCCATCTTTCTCACAGAAGGAAAAACAATTGGTAGGGGTGGCAGGAGTGAACAAAGGCCTCTTGGCTGTTCCAGCAGATGAGGCATCACTACCCATTAGGCTCCCACAGATGTGTTGTGCAGTGCACACCCTCAGGACTGGCTGAAAGGCTCTTCTGGGAAGTGACTTGGCCAAGCACAATGTGCTGCTCTCCAGTCTAGCATCACAGGGAGAATTAACATTGGTGTGACATTGCTGACCAGTCAGGATCCCAAAAATCACCCTTGGTCCTCTAGTTTGCTAAGAAAAAAACCTGACCTGCCTAAATGCATGTTTCTGTGGAATTATGACAGCTGTGATATTGATGCATTAAAGTCCTCATAGTGCCCCATGAAAATGGGATTTGCCAGAACTCACCCTGTATTTACAGTGAATTGGAAAGGTAAGATGATTTGCCTATGGAAATACAGGAGGAAATCTGTAGTTCAGGTGGAACTGGAACAAGCACCCACTGCCTTGCCTGGCAGTTAGGCTACTGTGTTTGCATGTTCTTCCAGAGCTCGTTTTCTATTTACAAAAGGATAGAGAGGGACCTCAGAATAGCAGAAATGTGTTTTCTTTTAAGTAATCAGATACGTGCATTTACATTTTAATGAATGAGTACATGTGCTTAATACTTTGCTGATATGTCTGATTAAAAAAACTCGTTAGCATAAGTAGTTCCTCAAATATATAAATCTTTAGCTCACTGTGTTGATACTGTGATTAATGTGCCTTGCATAGAGATTTACCCAGTAGCAGGCAGATGAAGACAACTCGTGCATGGCAGAATTATTTAGTGCTTTAGCTTCTTTACAGCTACAAGGGAAAAAAAAAAAAGAAGTTTGTCCACTTTGTGTTATGACTTTCCAAATTCCTTCTCCATCAGGGTCTGAGCTTGGTTTTCAAGTAGATTTATTGGGTAAATGATCTCCTTCTGCCCTTTCTGTTTAATGAGCACGGGCAAAAGTTAGGTACCAGTAAAGCCAGCTACGCAAAACAGGGGACATGCATGGCTATGGGAAAGCAGACTCCTTGCACAACGGGTGAGTGTTCCTATGGAAGGTGAGAGAGGCATCAGGTGTGTGGCTACCTTGCAGTGTTGCTGCTGCAGTTGTGTAGGAAAATACCATCTCCAGTGTGAGCCATGGTCTTTAGGGTACAGTACATTTTTCATGTATGGAAGAAGATGGTATATTGCTGTGATAAATACTATAAATTGTCAGGAAATTTAACTCTTTGTTTCCCTCTTTAGGAATTTACGCATTTGGACTGTTTGCTACGGACATCTTTGTAAATGCTGGACAAGTAGTAACAGGGAATCTTGCACCCCATTTTCTTGCACTTTGTAAACCCAACTATACAGCACTTGGATGTAAACAGTATACACAGTTCATCAGTAGCGTACATGCCTGTACTGGAAATCCAGACCTTATAATGAAAGCCAGAAAGACTTTCCCATCCAAAGAAGCAGCACTAAGCATATATGCAGCTATGTATCTGGCTGTAAGTATGTTTTACTGTTTAATTTCACTGTATTTTTGACAGCAAATGCTGGCACTGTGAGGGGGAGGAGGGAGGAATGGGCAGGAGATGAGGCCAAAAACTGGCTGATTTTCTGCATGTAAACCTTCTGTGAGTTACTGTGAGAATGATTCATTGACCTTAATTGTGACAAGGTGTAGTGGTTTCTGAGCCTTGAAAGCCAAGACAATGCCAAGAGAGGGCAAGTTGTCCATAAAGGGTACAATCTATAGATTTAGGATAACCAGTTCCTTGGTTTCATTTTTCCCCGTTCCAGAGTGTGTGGGTCAATCCTTTGCTGGGTGCTAAGGAGTAAGGGCAGTGATTTCCTCTGACTGGTAGTGCTACCTCGCTGTGTTTTAACCCAGTGCAGATCAGTAGAATTGCACAGGGCCGTATTCTTTGGTGAGGTGAAGCAGAAGGGTGAGCTATATGTATGTCTGATCTCTGCAGGTTTCTCAAGATCCATATGTGTTTTTTGGTACCTGAATTGGTGTTTAAAGGTACCCCATTGTCATGCAAAGTCAGCTTGGCTCTTGTTTTGCGATAAAGTGGGCTAGAAGGCAATCCACCATTTCCCCCCTCTCTCCTCTCTTTTACAGGGAGTGATGAACAGTGCTGGGATAAAAACTGGTGTTTACTGCCTGGATCAGAGCTGTTGTATTGGTTGTGGAGGGGCAGGGGAGAGGAAGAGTGGCTATTTAATCTCTCTCAAGTAACTCTGGCTTAGTTTGGAGTGCATATCATTCCAGTCTCCATCAGGAGCGCATCTTGTTCCTGTGCTGGGGACAAGTTCTCCCCAGCACATGCCTATATCTTACCTGACCTGTGCTGGTAATCACAGCCCTCTGCAGCCCTGTGGATGAGCCCAGGGCTGCCTCCATAGTGTCAGTGGGAAACTGGGCAGGGGTGTGTCCCTTTGGGGTCATTGCAGGAGTCAGCCCTTACAGTCCCTCAGTGTTTGAACAGTGGCCTGCCCATCGATGTGTGTGTGTATGTATATATGCATGTGTAGATACATGTGTCTGTGTGTGTGTATTGCTTTTTTGAACACATACCAAATGAGCCAGCTTTTAATTCCTGATTGATCTGGAAACTGATACTTGAAAACATGGCAAAGATCCCAGCCCCAACCACAGACTGTGTGTCAACCCAGTGCTTCTGCATATGGTTTTAGAACCAGTTGCTTAAAATCTGCAGCACTGATGGTAACGTTTACCAGAGGTTCCTTGTGAGCAGTGTCTGTTCAAGAGATGTTGATCATCTGTTAGTACAGGCAAGTGTTTGCAAATAAGAGATGAACAATAATATTCTATTCTAACTTGAGGCAAGTATAAGTCTTCTACTAGTATTATCTTTATTTGGGGAGATATCTAAGGATGGAACACTCTAAATTTGATGCAAGCTATTTTAGAAAATACTCAGAATTTTTCATTTTAATTGCTCCTATTTTTCTCATCCATCTCTAAAGTTGGACTACCACTGTTGCCATGAATCAGAGTAACTAGGAAACCAGCTATTCAGCTACTGCAAAGCAAAAAGAAAATAGCATTAATACCTTTTAAAAACAAAAAGTAGACATCAGTAAGGTTTAATACCTAATATAAGAGGCTTTTGACATGAGCAAGAATACTTTATGCAGACCTTGTCTGTAGTCAATATACAGTTAGCAATATAAAAAATTAATGCTGTTGAGATCAATTTAATTACTATTTCCTCTCTCAGAACTGTAGAAATAAATCCTAGGTAATTACTGTACTGCTGCATGGTGTTGGACACTGCTATCGTTTAACTAAAGCACTGTAAACTATTCTCAGGACTTCTGAGTTCCCATAGTAGCTCCTTGTTACAGTATTGGCAGGTTTGTTTTTTGGTTTTTTTTTCCTTAAATCCTGTTGCATGACTGAAGCTAAAAGTACCATTTATTACACTCCAGGGTAAAAAAAAAAAGTCAATGTTCCAATATTTGGGGTCATGTCCTAACACTGCCATGATGTTTATCAGGATAGTTGGCCCTAAATAACAATTTTCTCATCGCTGTTCACTGGAGTAGAAGATTTAAAACAGTAGCCTAGTCTTCGTATGAGCCATGCTACAACACTTATTGAGAGCATGGACACAAAGACCTCCATATATTACTCACTGTTTCTTTAGCATATAATCTTTGGTACAAAATGTGCTTTCTTTTTGATTAACAGAAATTTTGGAGAGAGGGAGAGATTTTTATGGAATCCTCCCTGGGTATTTCAGCCAGCTGTGCGCAAAACAAAACCAGCCTAAAGGAAAAAAACACAAAAAGAGCTGACCCAAGGCTCCTTGCTCTCAAAGTGGTGAAGTAAATACTTTCAGACTTATGTGATTTCACCAATCAATCCATTTATAAACAAAGCCTATGCTTTATCTAATAATTCCCCTATCTCATTCAGTTTCAGTGCAGCTGTCCTTATCACCTAGCATCTCTGCTTATTGTCTTGTTAACAATAGCTTCTTTTTTCATCTAACTTCTTGAGTCTTCCATTTTTCCCCTCTCCCCCCTTTTGAGAGTGGGTGGCTGCTATGGTAACTCAGAATTCCCCTCCTCCTTGAAAGTACAGTCGTTTTCAAACAGTTGTTTGGCTGATATTTAGAGCTTTGTAATGTTTGCCTCCTTACTTCCAGTACCTATCAAGAGAGACTTAGCAGTGGAAATGTTGAATGGCAGTGCTATGGTTAGGGGGTTTCTCTACCCTGCTCCAAATACAGATGCACTCCATGATGCATTGCCTTTCTTCTTCAGACTTTCAGGTTCATTCTTTCCAGTGTACCAGTATTTTCAAAATGAACTACAGTGCATCTGCTCTGTAATCTCTAAATAATCTGGCTGGTGCCTGGATTTTTTCCCTAGGTATCTGCTCTGATCTCATAGGAGATCTTTTGTTTGTTTTGATTGAGCTGGGTTAATAAGTTGACTGCATCTGCTTTCATTTCTTGTCATCATTGTGATTCACCCTTTCTCAGCTGGAACAATATTTCCTACATAGATATTAAGGCAAAAACTGCCACTTTATTAAACAGTATATAATTGTATAGGCCACATTTTGATATGCATAAACTGATAATTAGAGGTAAGATTTGAAGCAGCCAAGTATGCATATACTTGGAGTGTTTTCCACAACTGAGACACAGAAAGTGGAAGGCATGGCTTTTTTTTAGTAGGATTTCAAAGTGATTTATGAAGGTTTAGTCAGCCTATTCCCATAGATATAAATAAAAGACTTGTGACTAACCATTGTCCTTTGGTGCTGCAGACCTATAGGATTGGTCATTGCTAGCTGTTGTTTAAGGGAAATTTTAATTAATTCTATAAAGTTGTACACTTTTTTTGTTGTTCTTATTGCATTGGACAAGAGCCGTTGGGTAGGTTGTTTGGCCTTCATATTACTGCACATGTTTCTGCTCTGTGTTTGTAATGAACAGGCTTCATATTGATAGTTGACATAGCCCTTAAGTCTGTGGGCAGTTTTTGTTGCTTTGTACTGTGAACCCTTGGCCTCAACTATGACCTCAGACAGGACTAGCAGATAAAGCCTACAAATAATTTTTTCCTCTTCAGAGCTTTTGTTTGGCCCATGACCATATTTTCTGCTAGGCCCTCGCTCCTGGCTTTTGGCTGCATTGTTTTTGCTATTTAGTGTGCTTACAAGTCACTGGGAAAAGACAAGACAGTGCTGGCAACATGGTGACATTCTCCTCAGTGTCACTCCTTGATCCAGTTATAGCTGTAGGTCTGGTCTCACCCGTCCTTTGTCTTGGAGTGCCTGTTAAGCTCCAGCTGAATGGACAGGTGGTGAAGGCATGAGAGGCCTCTCTGACAGACTTAAGGAAGCGTTCAGGAGGAAAAAGAGTAGCAGAGCCACCTAACTGAGTTGACTTTGTTGTCCATTTTTTGTTAGGAAATTAAAGGATCCTTCTGGCTGCCTTTCATGGACAGTGCTAGGAATGTGACATTTCTTTTCAGTATCTGGTGCAGCAAGTATCCCTCTATACTGATGATAAAACATATGTCATGAGCTTCACATATTTAGTGTATTGGTTGCTTTCAGACTGAATAATAAACCAACAGTTTGATCTAGGAATTTATATAAAGACCTCTATAAATTTCATGTCAGTCAGCTCTTCATTACAATTCAGTTCCTTAAGAAAACAACCTCTGTAATTGGGTTATCTTATAGTCTTGGTACAGTGGAAGATCCCTGGAAGATCCCTTTTCCTTCTCCAATTGTTTTATAGTTACAGCTGGGGGGAGCTTCTAGTGGGAAAATTAATAGTAAGGTCCCGAATTCTAGAACTTCCTTTTCCTTTTGCCAAGCCAGCCCCTTACTTTGAAAGCTATTTCTTGACTTGCAACCTGACGCCTCTGAAGTACTTTCCTAGTACAAGCTGAGTGCCAAGGCTGTGATTGTTCCTTACACTTTGGCCTGAGCCTGTTACATCAGAAACCTCACTGGGTAGTTTGTTTTGTCTTTGGTGGTAACAGTGATAATTTCTTTCAAAATCATATTTTCAAACCCACTTCAATTAAAGGTTTTCTTTCAATTTATAATGTTCTCTTACAACTTCACTTCCACTATCTTGAAGACTGAAGGTCAAATGTTTGTGTTTTTCTGAAAATCTAGTAAATATTGTTATATTGTGTGATCAGGAAACAATCCACTTCCTTACATGACTCTCCTGCAGTGTCTGAACTGGTGACAGCTCTGTATCTTTTAATCCTAAAGTCTTGTTGCAGGAGAATGTGCAGCCTGCTAAATTAATTCTAACTACTGTATCAATCCTTGACCTTACATACAAAATCTCTGCTGTTGGTCTTACTGTTGAATTCAAAAGTTGTCTTTTCATTAGTTTCTTCTTCTCCCAATTTTTGTTCTTAAAAGGAATGGAGATTAAGTTGTTCAGTAAACATCTTTAGCCATGTAAAGAGTTATATTGTCATTAATTTTTACTAATGTTTTAAATCACTGAGCTACTTTCCGTTGTTGATACTGTGTTTAATATTTATTAAAAGTAAGTGAAGAATCCTGTCATCTTTTCAGGTTGTTTATTCTTTGTCAATTACTGAGTATGCTGGTTTATAGTTTATTCACCAGAATCAGGAAGAAAACAGCTTTTTAATTGTATTTATTCTTAGTGTTAATCAGGTCTTTGACTGAGTTGACTGTGTTAATATAGTGTACTAGAGCTGCAAGAGGCCAGGTTAAAACATGGGTATCTATGAATCCTGCCTTGGAGGAGGCCAGATTTGCTATTTAGAGTTTTGCAAATAAAGACTTTCTGTCACACAGTTTCAGGAAAGTTTGGCCTGATTTGCTTATATTTTAACATAATGCTAAAATCAGTGGTACCTGTTTTTCAAAGAAAAGATAAAAATGGTACCTATGCTGGCAGAACCCCCAGGTTATTTCAAATAATGAACTGAGCATGGCTACCATGACTGCTCATATAAGAAGGGGACTTGGTAAATGGAGGTCTCTGTTACTCATGTGAGGCACAGCATGAGTCTGTGGTTGTTTTACCTCAGTGCTTTGAGTAGCAGTTTGAAGGACATGATTGTTTGAAAAAGCATTCAGAGAATTTTATGCAGAACACTTTTTGGGTTCATCTTTGTATTAAAAATGTTGAAATTTGATTGAAGTACTGCAGAATCAATTATTGTACCATAATGTGTTTTGTGTTATTAAAAATTGAGATAATCTCCTTGGGCAGTGACTAGTTGTTATAGATGACTGAAATATGTCACCATGACCTGCCTTAAACAAGCAGGTTTTTCCTTCTCAGTAGGTATTTCAATTTAATGTAACACAATACAGAATGAAATGCAGGATAGCTTCCTGTTAACTCCCCTGTGTCAACTTCACCCAAGCTGTAGTTGAAATTTGATTTTCTTACTGTATATTAAAAATATTCCAGTGTTTTTCCTAGCACCAGCTGTCTTAACATGTAGTGTGAATGTGGATAATGGTGGTAGTGTCCAGTAGAGCAGTACATATATTTTAGCACTCACTGAAATAGATAGTTGCTGAGTTAATTCAGTGTGCAGTACTCTGTCTGTAGCTTGGAGAAAACCAGTGGGGCTAAAAAGCTGGAAATTAAAGTTCTCTTATCACCTTTCTGCATGGTAAGAGTAACTCACTGGAGACAGCCTGCAAAAATACAAGGAGCTAAGATAAGAGGATAATCAGCAAAGGGAGAAAGACTGTTTCTGGAAAGGTCTAGGAAAAAGAGAGGAAACATGTGGCTTGGAGATAAACCCCAAAACTCCTTTTTCCAAACCTTTGCTCTGTCTGAATTAGTGGAAGTCTTTCTACTAGTGTCCTGTTCATCATGTAAAGTACACTGATGATTTGTGTGCTGCAATTCTCTGATGTTTCGAGATTAAGATTTGTTTCATCCTCTAAGCCATGGATCTTCCTCTAGTGTTTTGAACAAAATTGATGTCAGATGTTGCTCTTTTTAGACAAGTGCTGACCATTACTTCTTCACTGAATTTATTGTAACTGTAGCCACACTTTCTAAATTGCTTCTTGCCTGGATTATTGCAGCACTTCATAAACTGATTCCCTGGTGAATTCCACCGAAGTTTCTGACAGTGCAAAAAAAAAAAACCCAAATAAACCCAAAGGACTGCCTGTTTGTTGGCCAAAGAGGTGTTACTGGTTCTTGAATGCAGACTCATCTGCTTTCCTTTGCAGTCCAAAGTAGCAGCATTAAAAACTTAGAATCTCTAGTGAAACTCCATAGGAAATACTTAAATTCTTCAGTTTAAAATGTAAATCGTGTTTAAAATGTGAAGCTTTAGCGATTTAAGTGGTTTAATTACAGAAACATCTTCTGCAGAGAGTAGAAACTTTTTTTTCTCAAAAATCTTGTTAGGTGAAGTATAACTATTTTTTTTTTTTGAGGATGGGAAGGAGGGGTGTTGCAAGCAGTCTTAATGCAGAGATTCAAGAGAATGGAAAGTCAAATATTTGGTTTTGATTTCTTCCACTGGCTCATCAGAACTTGGAAAATGCTGGGTCAAACCTGGTAGTCACTAATGCACTCTAAGGGCAGAAGAGCTGCTCTGTTATCAGGCACTGCCTTTAATTCAGTAGTACTGCACAGGGACAGTTAGACTGCAGCAGGGCAAATGGATTTCTCAGTCTGATGCATAAAACCTGCAGCATTCACATGGGTTTGTGTGAAGCACTGGGTTGTATTAGTTCAGCACTGGTTGAAACTACTGCATTATATTTATAAATGCTGGCATTTAGTTCAATTTTCACTGCTCTTTGACACTGATTTTTTACCTTTTCACTGATTTTTGACAAATTACTAATTAGTCCCATAAAGAAGTAGTATATAAGAAAGAAAGGCTTTTGCTAATAAAAACAAGGTCTTTATATATTCCCTTTCTTACTCTGCCTGGCAGCTTGTTATAGTACTAATAGTACTTCAGGGTAAAGAGCTTTTTCTGTTACTGTCAACTCTGCACAAGGAAAAGTCATTCTCTTTACTTTTATGCATTAATAAATAAATACACAGACTGAGAGTAATCACATAGGATTGTCCAATTTGCCTGGTTTTCTCTAGGCTTTTCAGGGTCATGTAAAATGCAATTTTGCTGTGTGGTCTGATTCTTTTTCTATATCTTTAGGGAAAGGGTGTGATGACTATATCTACTACTCTTCTTCCTAGTTTCTTTACTCCCTCTCCCACCTCTGGAAAAAAAAAAGCCAAATGTAGTGTATTCAAATAAAATACAGTGCTTTTATTCACCCATCAGTGGGAGATAGCCATCAGTCTGACGCTTTCTTCCTTTCTAATTTTCAGATGTATATCACCAATACAGTGAAAGCCAGAGGAACAAGGCTTGCAAAACCTGTTCTATGTTTGGGTTTAATGTGCTTGGCCTTTCTTACTGGAATCAACAGAGTAGCAGAGTATCGAAATCACTGGTCAGATGTAATAGCAGGATTTGTAATCGGAATATCTATAGCAGTGTTTTTGGTAAGTGTGTGTCTGTGTCACTTCTATTTGAAAAAAATCAATGTATAAGTTGGTATCTCTAAAAAATCAATGTATAAGTTGGTATCTCTTTGGACAACTAAATAACAAAAGATATGTTTCTCATCTTTGGATTTTTAATTAGTCATCAGTTTATTTAGTAATATTTACATACACTCAGAAACTTGAACTCGAGAAAGGACTGTCCGGTTATCACTTTTGACTTCCATATAAACCAGATTGTAGCATTTCAAACAGTAATTTTTGCAGCAAGGCCCACTTGCAGGAAGTATGTATTCCTCAGAATAACCCATAGTTATGATTTGATGTATACAGTATTAAATTCAATATAGTGGTGCCCACACTGATCAGAGGATAGGTAACATTTGTTTTTCTGGCTTTTCAGTAACTCTGATGAATTTATTTCATAGTGATTTAGGTTTATGTTGAAATTTCAAATTACTCTGTATCAAAAAAATCTTTGTTTAGCCCTTCCCTTTTCTGGAGTCAGGTTCCAAAACCAGGTGCTTAATCACAGTTGCCAATGACTACTGTCTGTGTCAGAAAACTACTTCTAATCTATTAATCACCTTCATTAATATCTAGTGTAAGACTATAGAATAGATCAGTCACTGCTGTTTACTGCCTGTAGGTTTGTCTGCCTGGCAGCTTGTAACAGTACTAAATGCATCTTCGAATGTTTTCCCCGTGAAAACAACAGCTTGATTTTTGGATCGCAAGGTCTTGGTCTCAAGGTCTTGGATCTGAAAGCCTGGCTTGGCTCAGAGCCCTCCCAGGGTTAGCTGGGGTGGGTGTTTTCACTGCTCTAGACATGCAAGGATAGCTGCAAGTCTGCTTTAAAATATATCAACTTGCATTGCCAAACATGCCCTTCCACACAAGGTGTCCAGTAGCATGGCATCACATTTAGTTGTGTTTTGTAGGAAATGCAGTTGGCAAACATTGCTGCTCAGCTGAGTGTGGGAATTAGTAGAAGCACAGACTGTTAAATATCACATTCCTAAGTCCCTGTGTAAGAATTGGTTGTCCTGGACAGACTTAAAGTTACATTCAGTCTTGGGCATGGTCCTTGCCTTCCTATTCCCTTTCTTATTCTACATTTGAGAAAATCTTGCCTGATCAATACTGAGATGGCACTGGCCGTCCCAGGAGTTTGAGGTTAATGCCGTGCGATGCTGCAAGACATCTCTTCACGACATCGATAATAATTGGTTTCTATTATGCAGCTTCAGTCATGGATTTTCTTTTAGATAAGAGGTTTTTTTTGGTTCTCAGTGATGCGTGTACCAATAAATTGGTTGAAAGTCTTTTGTCTTGAAATATTAATTACAGATTTTCTGTAAAACACGACTTCACATTTCAATGTTTCTACTGTAAAGCTGTGACTAAAGCTGGTGTCATTTTTGCCTAATTATAATTGTCAGGATCAAAGCTTGAAAAAAATGAGTTGTTCCTTAGGTATTCTGTTTATCTTCTAATCCTTTTTAGGTTGTATGTGTGGTAAATAACTTCAGAGGACGTCAGCCAGAACATGAACATTCTCATCTGGATAATCTGACCCAGATGCCCATGATCAGCATACCCAGAGTAGAAAGCCCTTTAGAAAAGGTAATGTCTAACTTTTTAAAAAAAACCAATTGAATAAATTGTAGCTTTCCTCGAAGGATGATCATGAGCTCTCCTGAGAAGAGTGCTAAGGTAATCAGATTTAAAATAAAGAGGCATATCAGTGAAGGAGAAAGGAGGAAGGAATTTAATTCGGTGAGGCTCCTTGGGAGGCTCTTCATGTCGTATTTCACTGCTGTAGCTGCTTCCAGGGAGTCAGGCTGAGTAGATCTGAGGGACTCTTCCCTCGTGTTCCTCAAGCAAGTTTGATTAATACTCTGCCTGATAGTCTACAGAAGCTGAAGTGCTTAGAAAGCAAGTCTAACCCCCAGAACCCAAGGGGCTTTCCAATTTGAATATGAGTGGCATTAATCCTGTTTGTTTGTGCTATGTCCTCAGCCGACTGTAGAGCATGGGATGCAGTCCCTTCTAAACCAGCTGTGGGGCTTCTAACGTCAGACATGTGCTGACCCCAGGACAGGGCACCCACTTGGAAATGAGAGTAGGCTGGGACTTTCAGTAACTGCACTAACCCCATGGTCTCTTATCAAAGCCCATGGGATTTTAGATTAGGGTATGCTGATGACAGTCTCTTGGGTATGCCAAGACTTTTTGCTTAAGTAGCACAGTAAAGTTTATTTTAGTTTACTGTGATAACCATTTATATTTTTTGAAGATGATGTTATACTATGTCTTAGATAAGACTGTCAGACCAATTTTATGAGCAAACAAATACTGAAATAGATAGCATAGCCAAATACAGAAAATATTTTTGACATTTTTACCAAGGGGAAACATTGAACTAGTAATGCAAAGTTTAAAGGAAGGTTTACTTTTTCTAATGACTTTATCTGTCATTATTCATTAAAATCTATCAAGTTATGCCCATATTTGAAGATAGTAAACAATTCTACATTGGGTAGGGCACCAAAAGTGTTTTTCTGTGGTATTCTATAAATTCCAGGTTAATTCTGGTAATTTTTTTTTCATAGTAAACAGAAAAAGAGTTTTCAGCCAATTCCCAATGTGTCTTATTCACTTGAAAGTGGTGGAAGTTGTCCTTTAGTAAGAATTGCTGCTAGTGCTGGGTTTTTTCTTCCTTTCCTTGAAGGGAGAGAAGATTACCTTCCAGAGTGGTCTAACATGCCTTTTTGAACCAAATATATCTAAGCTACTTCTGCTGATATCTTGTTGTAAGGAGGTCAGAGTCTCAGTTGCTTGAACAAGCATTTAGATGATGAATGTGTATCTTCAAAATAATCCATTCTGTAAAATGTCAAAACAAAACAAGCTGTCAGCTGGCTTGCAACATGCCACATTATTAAGAGCATGTTTTATTTACATGCTAGGCTCTCATGCAATAGAAGCCATTTCTGTGGCTCAAAAGACATCACAGGTAATAAGTATACATTCTCTAGCTATTGCAATACTATTTTTTTTTTCTGGGGATAAAGATTTCATGTTAACTTCATGTTTCTGCCTGGTTTGAGAACATCTGACTCATGATGAGCAATGTTCTTTTCCTGAGGCTTGACCTAGTTAGAGGTGTTGTGGGGAAAGGTATGGGAGGGTGTGGGAACATGGTGGCAGGAATAATGTTAGCTCTGCTGAGGATAACCTCTCCCATTTGTGAACTGCCCTGGGTTCTATTATATGAATGAACTTCTTTCTTTCTGAACCCATATTCTTATGGCAGTAGATAGTGGTTGTTTGCTGTCATGGAACTTTTCTCTTAGGTAATTAAACTGGGGACTAACCACAAAGTGATACCACTTGCTGAGATCCCATTTTATGGGTTAATCTTTGTCTGTGTTGCAAAGCCTTTCTCCTTTTCAGACAGAGAGGATGGGATGCAAGGACAATAAAGTGAAGGCTACTAATTGATTGGAAATGCTTTCTTCTGTTTCCACTTCCAGAAAGTTTACATTTGAGTTAGCAAGTAATTGATGAGGAAGTTACTTACATGTGAGCACTTTAGGTTTTGAGTTTCTATGGATATTTTTATCCTTTTTTTAATCTATTTTTTTGTTTAATCTAAAGTTTTAAATAAAATACAGACCCTGTTAAATAAAAGGCACTAAGAGTAATACTTCAGGGACCTAAGATCTAAATTAAGTTAGCTAATCTCAATTAACTACCACTTCTACTAGAATTCTTGAATTACTCATTGCTTTTTAACTCCCTCCTTATTTTACATCATTTTTTCTCCACTGGAGAGAGAGTCATGCTAAATAATTTGTGTGCTATTTGCCTTTTCCTTCTTTAGACACATGTGAGTTACTTTTCACTACATTTCGGTTAGGACTGTCCCAGTTCAGTATTCTGAGTGCACATAGATTTACGTTTTGCTTATTTTAAAATTGTTTTTCCTCATTTTGAATCTGCAAGCTCCTGTGCCAATATTAAAGACAGGTTACTGTCAGAAATTAGCAACTAAGAGTAGCACAATCCTAACAGTCTGAAACTATCAAAGGCTGAGGCAGTGCAAGTGGGAAGCAATGCAAGTAAGTGACTAGTACTTTAAAAAGGTAACCTGGGAGAAAATAATTAAAAAATCCTGCCTTAAAGAATGACTTCCTTAGAAATGCCTGCCAGATAGGACCCCACTCCTTGCTATTTTGTAATAAATTCACTGGTAAAGGAGTAAGCACATGATGCCTCACACAGAGCTGGACGCACATTGCTCTTTCCAGGTCTGCTACTTGCTGTTCCCTTGTTTTCTCCATGGAGGACAAAGGCTCTTGGCATGTTCCCCATGCTGCCACTGCCTGAGTCCTGGTGGAGGTCTAGCTACGTTTGACGTGCACTTAAATAGGCATAAGTGTTCTTGTAGTACTCAGAATTGAGCTGCTGCTGCTCAGTGACAAGGTTAGATCACTGTTTGCATGACACTTGTTTTTCATTGTGGTGCATGCAGATGACGTAGCTGTTCTGCACAGGTACCCATGCAATCAAATAAGCTGTAGTTGCAGTGTCTCCTTGAGGAATCCTTTCCAGAGCCTGCTCAGCAGTGCAGACTTAGTGCTTTTACCTCAACTATAATCATCCTCAGAATCAATGAAAATAACGAAAGCCGAGAGATCTTATCACTCACCCATCTGCTTCTCTTTCTCTTCTGTCTCTGACCTTCATCTCTTACAAAATAATTGGTGTTCCAGTTACCTGGCAGTCTCCTATAGAGAGGAAGCTCTCATCCTATCACAGTCAAAGAGAGAGTCCTGGTTTTTTTTTGCAGGAGTTACTGAGAAATGGGAATGTTCTGGATAGTACCTGGATGAGCTTGAAGGCTCAGCTTCATCCAAGTGCAGTCACAAACTGTGTTCCCTGTTTCAGGGGAGACTGACATTATTCCATGAAAAAGTTGCCTTAAATTCTCCAGGGCTTACAGAGGTCTCCTACATGTCTTGTAGTAGCTTCTGATTCTACTAGCTTTATTTATTTTTTCATAAGTATTCTAGCTTTGAAAAAAATCAAATTCGAACATGGAGGATTTCAGGACTGATGGAGGCAGGAGCTAGAACACAGGGATACAAGGTTTCAGAAGGAAGCATTGGGTTAGGAGATGCACCATGGTTCATCTCCTGTGAGATGAGATGATTACTGCTGTATGTGATTATCAGTGCTTTCTAGCTATTCAGTGCTATTATGTGCACAGTGGGTTCTTGGCAGTGCTCTGTTTGACAGATAAACTGCATTTATTCCCCAAGGTTCTTGGCATTCCTTCATACTGCTGCTTCTGTCAGCAGTGCCCAGACCTTCCCAAACGCAGTCAGTGTTCCTTGTTACAATACAGTTTCTTATACTCCCCCGTAGGACTGACTATCCAGCATGACTGAACTCGAAAGAGATGGATTAGGTCCTCTCTCCTTCTGCTATTTCCAAGTTTTAATGGCCACAAGTGTTTGGAATTCCTCTTGCTATGTGTGACATTCTTGTTGCCCTTCATATCAAGTTTTAGTGATTATCAGGGTTAACTGTTTCAGAAACCTTGAGTTTGAACAGTAATTATTGTTCTGTTGCATATGTACCAAAGGTAACAATGGTGATAAAACATTCCAGCAATAGTAAGTGTAGATGCTGCAATGAATTCTGCTAGTATTTTTAGGACTGGGGAAGCTTTCCCCTTCAGAATTTAAGGTGAATTGTTTTTTCTATTTACTCCATCTTGATTATTCATGAGACACCAAAGAGCTTCTTCACAAGGTCAGAAAATTTTAATTCTCAATGTTACTGCATTTTCCTTGGTCTTAAGCATGTTGGTACTAAGTCTTTAATTGTTATGTGCCCTGGGGCCTAGGGAGCCTGGCCTGCTCCTTGCAGCTCTCCAGGGAGATTGCCTTTCACAGAGCTCACAGCTAAAAGCAAAACACAAAGATGCTTTAACTCATCATACAGTGGGCAGATGGGGGAGAGGGTTGTGTCTGTTTCTGTTACTTCAAAATATTTTATTTGAGAGGTCCCCAAATTCTGTAGTGCTTGATGTCCAAAAGCTTCCATAGGTGTCCATACTTGTTTCTCCAGGGGGGTTTGATGATAGCCCATGTGCTTACATCAGCTTATAGGCAGTTTTTGCCATAATGGTTCTTTCTTGACGATACAGTTTGCTAAAGGAGATACAATACAACATTGCTTCACACACATACCACAAGCTTATGCTTAAGATAAAAAATCATAAGCAGTGTTTTTCAATGTCAAACATTTGAATTTGTATTCATGTCCTACTCTTCTGCTTAAATCTGCTTCTGGGGGATGGTAGAAGAATTATTCCTGATTGAATCAGACAGTGATCATTGCATCTAACGCTCAGATGAAATAATACTTAAACACGGGAAGTGGAACAATGTATTCAGTGTGACCTCCTCAAACGTACGTGTTGTAGGTGTTACAGAATGAAGGCATTAGTCACAGCCAAGAAGACACTTTGCCAGGAAGCTCCCTGAAAGCTCGCATCCTTAGGGTCCTCTGGAGGCTGTCGGGGGCGGAGCGCGGCGAGCACCTGGCGCTAAGGCAATCGCGTATGTGCGCAGGAGCGCACGAGTGTGCGGGGCCAGGGCGTGCAGCCTCTGTGCAGGCCTGAGGGCTGCTCCACCTCTGCCTGGGGGCACCGGAGCTCTCCTGCATCCAAAAGCAAAAAATGCACTCTGCTGGCTCAGAGTGTTGTATGATAACGTTATTGTTGTTGGATCAATGATCATTTGCCTCAAGTACTACAGTTGCATTTTTCTATTCAACAAACTCTACTGAAGGAAAAATTGCAAACTTAAAAATTCCTGTTTACCAAAAGCGAAAAGTTTCATTTTAGGATGGTGGCTGTTTTTGAATATTTCTAGCTATATTGATAAGAACAAAGCAAAAAAAAATTAAACTACCAATATTTAGTATATATAATGAAAACTGTAAATCACAAACAGTTTTAATGTATTTTTTCAATGATTTGACATTATAGACTTGTATCAGCAGAAATTAATTAAAAATTAACAGAAAATATTCAGGTGTGGATCATTTCTCCCAGAAACCTGCACTGAAGGCTTAGCCTTTGGCTTTCCTTTTTTGCTAGTGGTGTGAGAGCACAGTTGCAATGCATGCTTTGCTCACCAGCCTGGTACTGTCCTCTCAGAATGGATGGTACAAACGCTGGTCTGCCTGTCTGTGAGACTCCTGCCATTGAGCAGACCCTCAGCATTTCTGGTTCTTTCTAGAACTGCAGGGAAAAGTATTTCCCATGGAGTTGGAGAGGTCTTGTGCATGGTTTTTGCTTGTCTTCCTGCATCTGTGTGGATCTGCTTGCTGACAGTAGTTAGTATCTCACTCTGACCTTTGTCAGAGTAAATCTAAGCAGAAGTAAAAGAGCTGAAATGTAATTATTCCAGAGGGATGCTGTTTGTTTGGGCTTTTTTCTGCAGAGTCTCAGCAAGGCTTATTTGTAGTATTGCCTGAGACGATAGCATGAAAAAGCACAAATACCCAGACAGTTGCATGAATCTGTATCAGTGGTTCTTGCCATCAGCAAGTGATTAGTTTTGACCTAGTTAGGCATCACCCTGCTGAGTCCATTGGAAATGAGCTGACAGCCCTTCAGTAGGGTCCAAATCAATAGGTCCATGATCAGCAGCTTAGAAGTTCTCTTTGAGGGCTTATTGAGGAAAGGGGATTTTCTTCTGTGTTATTATATCCCATGCTCTGCATGTCTTCCCAGGATGGTGACCTGCTCATTTTGGAAGTATAGCTGGCAGGAGTGTGAACCACATTCTCCTTTGCCTAAATAATCGTTATCCACTCTTGAATTAATGCCACATGAAAGAGCATTTGGTTCTCTGCATCACAGACAAATGTGTGTCACTTAGAGACAGGGATGGCGCATAGCAGGACTTGAAAGAATTGATTAAAATAAAGAGGAATTTTTTTTTTCCCTCCAATTTCTCATTTTTAGACCATCTTACTTACGAAAAAATTGAATAATTTTAGACTGAAGATAGTTTAAGTTGACAGGATGACTTTTGAGGTCTAAATAAAGAAAAGAAAGTAAATACTATGAAGAAAATGACATAACAGCCTCACAGCAACTCCAGAGTCATTGAGTTTGCCCACTGTATCATCTTCTGTGTACTCAAAACAGAAGATGGCTTGCCAAACAAAATGCAAATTTTTTTTCTAATTAGGAAGTCTAACTTTGCATTTCTTCTGCAGACTCAAAATCTGTAAGCAATAACATTTGTTACTATTTTTTACTGAAAACTTTCTTCATACGAAGTTGCACTCTTTTTTTTTTTAATGCTTTAAAAAAATCTAGCTGTAATAATCTGGTTTCATAATTGTTATTTGTTTAAAATAAGTAAATTCTGTTTTGGGGAAGAATATACATAGATGCTTACTGTTAAGTAGTATTCTTTTATGAAAGCTGTCATAAAATACAGCAAGAACATTGCTAGAGCTAAAATGGATATTGTAGGGGAGGTGGAAGAGAGCTTCTCCTGGCACAGTGAGAGAGGGAGAAAAGCTGCCAGCCTGGCTTGGAGATGGGGGATAAGGGGCAACTCTCCAAAGTATTTCTGCTTTCCTCTCGCTAATGTGAAAAGCAAAGATGTCTGCCTGTCTCCCCCTGCTCACACTGGTAGAGAGATACTCAGGCAGTTTAAAGAAGAACTGAAAATAGAAACTTACATGGTGGGCATTGTTTCTCTCCAGCACTTTTTATGCTGTGTGATAGATTTTCTGAAGGACTTCCCTCAAGCAGAAAACAGGGGGTCCCAGTCTCCCCAGGTTATCCACCTCCCCCTCCTTTTCAGCCGACATCTCTTGTCTCCAGAGTTTAATCTGCTCCAGGAGGCAAAGTGATGAGAAAAATCTGCAGTGCTTTGCTTGGTGTTTTATGCTTGTGCATTTTTGTGCTTGGGAGCAAACACGTGGTTTAACATCAAGGTTCCCTTTACTAATTTCACCATTGCATGTTTTGTAAAAAATAGTGGCGGTCAAGGGTACTGTGTGCCCAAAGGGGAATTGGCTTCTCTGGATCCTGCACATCACTGTGTGGCTGTCTTCACCTTCGGGTGTTTAGAGAGTCACTTGCTCAGGTTTGAGTAGGAAAAAGTAGCCAAGCTCTTTGAGGTGCTGCAGGGTTTTTAGAGTTGCACATAGAATGTTCATGTTCCAATACATGTTCCAGTGTTCCTAAGAATCGTCCTATGGAAGGAAAGAGGAAAATGTTCTTAGATTGCAACTGGACACTGGTGATTCTGGAAAAAAAGTTTTGAATTTGAGTTCTTAACTGCCAAATGCCACTTGATGATAAGCATTTTGCTACTTGATTCAATGCCATTGAGCTCATGGGGAGAAATTAATCTCTAAAAAATGAATATTAAAACTGTATTTACACTTAAATAGAGTATTATAATCTGTCAGAAACTGTCATTTTAATTTCTAGGACTTTTGTTTTCAATTATGAATAACATAGCAATAAAAGTACAGCTAAATCAATTATTCACATTTAATTTAAAATTAAACTTAATTTAAAACAAACAAAAACCATCTAAAATTAAAATATAATAGAACCATCACATATAATTACTTTGTTCAGCATACTTCCCTATCTGGTCTTTCAGCAGTTAAGAATTGCTATGGGTGTGAGTGAGAGCACTGCAGTGAAAATCAGTTTTATTTACATTGTCCTGAAATAGTCTTCAAATACAAGGCTGCCCTTAGAGCACAGGAGGCAAAAGTTTTCACGATGGTAACTGTTGTCTATCTGTGTGGTTTTGTGGTTTTTATCTGTTTGTTTTTCCTTTAACTTGTAGAACCACATCACGGCCTTTGCAGAAGTCACATGATGTTGATGCTGATGTGTATTCACTCCATTGGACTTCATCTCTTTTCACAGTCCACACATGATATTTGCAGTGTATCAAAAATAAGAAATTTTTAGAAGTCCTATTTCTAACTTGATTTTTACATCACTAAAATGATACCAACATTTTGAAGAATTCTTAAATATTAGAACGTCACTTTACTTTCTAGCGAAAATATTAACTGTTTACTTTTATGATGGAATGGGACAAACTGAGCACTAATTATCTGACATTACCCTCTATTTTGGCTTCTCATTGTTTTCAATGGTTCATGTACCTATTCCAACAGTACTTTGTATTTTGATTTAACTTTGATTTTTAAAATTCTACATTTTTAATTCAGCATGAACTTGTTTCCATTTGAGGCAATTTCAGTGTATAAAAACTAGACAAATATTATGTTCTGTATGAAAATGCTGTTTGCACATTGTATTACGCTGTATTCCATGTAAGATATCATTCAAACAGTATGTTATATGTAAGACTGGTGCTTCTGCTTTTGAAGAGAAAAAAATGCCAATTTTTACTGTAATAAGTATTGTATCATAATTAAAAGTTTATTTATTTGGATATTTTCCTGACATAATTGTAGTTAAATTGTTGTTTTGTAGTTCTTGAATGTCTTGGATGATATATATGTATCTAGGTTAAAAGAAATGAAAATAATATAGAAAGTTTGATCTTTGATATATTCTTTATTACTAATGATATCCCATGAAAGGTTAAGGGCTCTGTTCTTAGCTTAGCATATCTGATGGGAAGCCGCGCTATTCATAAATCATTTAAACAAATTATAAAAGGCAGCCTGCATCTTCTCATGAATATTGTACTCCCTGATACTTTGCTGGGAGAATGGGTGCTAAGATAAGAAGAGGGTCACCAGCTTTGTGAGAGAAATTCATCTGAGTTTCTACTCTCCATTTTCATTGAAAACTTACGGAAAAACCAAAATGGCTCAATTTTTTTTTTTCCAGCCTAAGTGACCAGGACAGGCAGACTTTCTCTCTACAGAGCTTTTTATCTCTGTGTTTGAGGCTCATATTCTTTAAAAAAAAGGAAAAAAATCCTCTGCCAGTCTGCGTGATGTTGATGAATTGATTTTTTCTTCAACATCAGTCAGTGTTACCATATCTCTGTTACTGCTGTGAATATTCAGATTAAGCCTCCCCTTTGAAAGAGTTTTGCTGACTATTCATAGTTGTCCTATAAAAATTGAGCACCAAATGGATCTGAATATTGTAAATACTGAAGACATTCTTAACGTCTGCCTGAAAGTTTCCCTCTGGCAAGAGCTGATAAAATGCTAGCACTATAGAAACACTGAGATTACTATTGGTCAGTGCAGCCTGTTGAGCATTTTAGGCCTTAAATTTTCCAGAGTTCAGTGTATTTCCTGTGCATTAATCATTGTAAGAGTATGTTTGAAACACGAGGATGTAGAATCAGGTATATTTTTTCTATGATAAATTTCAATGCGTTCTCACAAAGTCATCAGGTAATGCCTGCTTTTACTTTTTGTTTTAATCTCTGCTTTCAATAAAATACAACTACCTAAAGAGTGCTTGGCAAACAGGGCAAGGCCAGGTTGTCTCTGAGTGCGATAGAGCATATGCCACGAAGTCATTGTGCTAAGCTGAGAATTAAGAGTTTGAAGAAATGTATTCGTGGGGAGAAAAGACCTAGAATAGAGTCCTTAGCTACAACTAGGTACTTAGGTGATTGAGAATCCACCTTTATTAGACTATCAACTGTGTTTACAAAATTGTAGTAGATCCAAAGTTTGTATCACCGTGTTAGGCACACTTACCCTGCTCTTAGTCTAGCTAGTTAGGTTCCAAGGTACTAATGATTTCTCTGTGTGCAGATTTAAATGAAATCTTCACTCATTTTTGCATGGTAGCAAATCTTCATTTTTTTATATCTGATTTATAAGATTACCAAGAGATTCTTTTATGTTAAAAGAGATGACTCTTTTTCAGTGTACTGTATATCATCAGCTTGTAACTGGTCTCTTTCTCAGGATCTTTCCCAGTCAAATATTTGGGTTAAATTTATCATAATATCTCTGTGAACCAGCAGTGAGAAAACAAAAAGAGAGACACTCTGCTGTATAATGTATTTTTAAATAAAATAATTTTTCATTCATATGTAGTGTACTTTTTTAATGTCTGCTTTACATATATTTTGGTTGATGTTGTGCATAGAATGAAATTATGATTTCGTGTGAATTGCATTTGGTGACATGCTTTCTCAATTAAGCAGAAATCCCCCCAGTTAACTGCCTTCCCTTAGTGGTGGTTCTGGTGAAATTGAGAAGCATGAGAGGAAGAGCTGTATTGCAGAGTTGACAGCCTGTTGGGGAAGAACTCTCCCCACAATGTGGACCTGCCAAGCTCCAGACATTACTTCAACTGATTTTCAGAAGTGGAAAGAATTTGCCCTCCCACATCTGTAACTCTCCACTGCCCTGAAGTTTGGGCTTTACCTCTTCCATTTTGAACCCAGAAAAGCTTTGAGTAGGAGCAAATTGCCAGAACAAAAGTAAGTTGACGCTTTTTTACTAAAATGGCCTTTTGGTGATTGCTTTTTAAAAAATCCCAGTGATGAGCAAGCATCATTTCTCATTCAGGGACTATTCTGGTACAGAGTGGTTCCTACTGAAAACCGTCTGTTGGACCTTTTGAGTGGTTTTGAATGCGGCTGATTTTATTATTCTTGTAGACCTTTTGTGTGTGTACTTCAGTGCAACAGCTCTGCTCTATTTATAAATGAGATGTTTGAGAAGCATCCCTAATGTTATATGCTGCTGTGTTCCTAAAAATGGCATTTGTAAGGCATATGGGGACACCAGCTGGGCTCCTATCCATACATTTCAGATTCTCTTATATGGATTCTGCTGTTGGTTTATAATCAGGAACTGCATAAGACATACGGTGATAGCATCCGGGCTCACATTTCTTCAGCTTTTAAAAATGTTCTTTCTAACAATATATATTAAAAGAGAATAATGTTGGTATTTTTTACATGAAATTTTCTTTGCTGTTTGCTGTTGCCTTCTAATTTTGTTGCTGCCCAAGATCATGGTAAGTGCAACAGTCCATTTGCACATTATGTTAGTGGTGAGCTTTTTATACTCTTCCAAAGTCTAATTTTGGTGTTTTTGAGGCTTGCCATCAGAAAGCAGAGTGCATTACATTTTAGGAGCAGATAAACCGAGTCTGTTTTGATCAAATACATCCCTGGCCATCTGCATAGCCTCAGCCTTGGGGACACTCAGCAGTGTTTGCATGCAGAAGGTTGAGCAGACCTGCAGACCTCTCAGCCCTGCAGCACCTCCTTCCAGGCACATCAAGAGCATTTTTACCCAGCTCTGCCTCTGACAGCTGCCTCAACCCCAGCATACCAGATTTTCCTGCTGTACACCAGCATGAGCACTTTCTTTCTCCCCTCAGGCACCTCTGAGAGGCTGGACAGATCTTGAAGTGCACTACCAGCATGACTGCAGCTGGAGCCAGTGGCTGCCTGGTTCTCACTTGGACCAGTGAAAGCTAAAGGAGGACCTAGTATGGCTTCAGCTTTTGGCCTTCTCCTCCACTTTCTAAGCCTTTTGGTTTTCAGGAATTTCCACAAAGGAAAGCAAAGCAAATATTTACAGTCTCCCTGCCACTTGAACTTCTGCTGCATGTCTTGGGTTGTGAAAGCTTTACACTTGCTGTTGGCCACTAGGATCTTCCCACTATAGCACAGTGTTGCTTTTTTTATCATCCTCTCCTGTGTGAAAAAGGCTGATAAAGCTGCTTAGAGTTTCCAGGTTTGACCTGATGTTCGGAGAAGACGACACTGTGAACATCCCGAAAGACCCCTCACAGGGTGGGAGCTGAAGCCCTCGTGTGACTGTGATAAGCCTGGGTTTTGCTCAGCACTTGCCAAGTTGCCAGACCAAGGTAACAGGTTTGTTGTTCATACTAAGCTGCCTGTATTTGCCTCATCATGAAGCCCCAGTCCCATCCAACAGTGAGGATTAGCTACTTGGTTCCATGGTCAGTACTGGAGCTTGTTCTCTGTAGACAGTCCTAGGAAGTGCAGCATATTCTGCATGAAACTTGCCCCCCTGTGTCTGCTGGAGGTAAACGAGATGTCATTAAAGCTTCCAAGGTGCTGAGCTTCCACTTGCCTGTAACCATCCCATGATCCAGGTGTTCGGTGATTGCTGGAGCTGGAAGCACTGCAACCAGCCTGTGCCTGGCTGCAGCTGCATGTTTGCTGAGAACTGACATCCAGTTCTCTGCTTGTTGTGTCCTTGAACTCAATTTCTTCCATTGCAGTTGTCAGCTCTTAATGCTACGTTCTGCTGTGAGATGTGATATTCACAAGGCACGAGGGGAGCCCGGCTGTGTTCATCAGCAGGTACCCCTGCATGCCTTCTACTCTGGTCTGTTGTCACTAGCTGTGTGAAACATTTGGAAGTAGGTTAATCTAATTTAATTAGGACAATTTAATTCTGAACAAAAGTTTACACCCAGAGGTTTTATATGATTCTAACTAATCCACAGCAATCTCTAGCTAATTCATATAAACCATCCTGAATTGTCCCCTGTGTGGACAAGTCCCAAGCCTTTCTCTTTTTTTCCCCAGAGTAGGTCTGCTGTTTCAATATTTTCCCCTAGTGACTACAGCCAGAACAGTGTGCAGCAGTCAGCTTCCTGAAGAATTACTGAATCCATCCTCTAAAATGAGGGCATAGAAGCCCCAGTAAAGATCTTGAGTCCCCAAAACCAAATTCTTGTCACCAGTGTACTCATCTGACAGTGTTCACAGCAAAATAAATAAATATAAGAAACCATATCCTTTTTCTGAAAAATTTCTTCATACCAGTGTTAAACCTGAATACATATGTTCTGCAGGTACAGGGAACTTGTAGTCTTGGTGGCAGAATTATGTGGTTCTGAATGCAAGATCCTTAAGCTGTGAATTCCTAGGATTGCTCTGAAGTAGTCAAATAATCCTAAAAAAAAGGGGAGTGAACATGTCTACAACTGTAGAAGAAAAGCTAGAGGGATGGCATTTCTGTGTTTTTGAAATACCACAGTAGAAGAAAACTGCTTTAAGCCTGCTGTTTTCTGCTAAGAAATCATTTGCTGTTTCATGTTCTTTTGCTACTGTTGCTTCCTTAGCAACCTCTATTTATAAAGTAGCAACTGACAAAAATATTCTATTTAAATATTCTAAAAATAAGTGTGATGTGATGAGAATAAAGTGCTTATTTAGCAAAACAAAAGAAAATGTCCTTTCGTTCTCTTTGAAGACAGAGGACTTGAAGCTAATCCTCACAGGAAACAGCAGGAAGAAGATAAGACCCTTGCCTTTTGGCAATAGTTTACAATGTTATCAAGACAAGGTGATAGATTTTCTTTGAGGTTAATACCCTGGTTTTGGGGGGTTTTGGTCCCCCGATAATTTAGAGAAAACATTGTAAGGATGTTGGCTTGGAGCATATAATCTTACAAAGAAAAACATAAAATGCCATTTGTTTTGTATTATGTGTATTCTGTGGAGTCACTCTCAGAGCAGTGAACACCAGCCCAGTAGAGGAGGAATAGAAAGACTAAACAAGCTATTTCTTGTCAGTTGGAGGGTGAGAGATTTCCCACGCTGTGTCTTTTCAGGAAAGGAACCAGATGAGTAGGGAGACTTGTTATCAGCTGATTATGTGACAGAATTCTGTCATCCTGGGTCTCCTGTGGGAATGCTGCCTGCTTATAGTGTATATGTTTCATTCAATTAACATTTTGCTTAGAGGAACAGATAATTGTGAGATGTTTGATCTTTAGTTCTTTGTCAGATAAGGAGAAGTCAATACTCCCATGGCACTGGACGCTGTGCTGTTGCCTTTTATTTTCTGCCTGATGACCTGGCTCCCCTGCATATTGAAGGTAAAAGGATATATACTGCATTTTAATAAAATTGTTAAAATTGACCTTTTCTTCAGGAATCTGGTGACCTTCATATACAGCCTAATAAAATCTCTCTCATTGGTGTAATTTATTGTGAAACTTGGGATTGTAAACTCATTTCTACCTGTATACTGCTGTAAACCTGAAACCAAAATCTTCTTACAGCTAAGGGGAAGAGTCACTTCTACAGGCTCAATGAAAGAGCTACAAATCTTGAGCACTGTAGTGGAAGATATCACAGGATTTTGCACACCTAAGAGTCTCTTATGACTTACTTGATCACATGCATTGTGATTTTCAAATGTGCTACTCAGTGCACTGTGGTTATGGTTTCAATTGGAAGGAAGATTGTTGAGAAGCATACATGTAAACACAAAAGAGAGATGTACTGTGGCTTTCTTCTTCATCCTCATTAGCTTTTTGTATACCTGCATTACTGCCTTTTGCTATATGGCTCTGTGCCCAGCCTTCACTTTGTGACTCTGCTTCTGGCGTTTGTATTTCTCAGTAGATGTCACATACTGCTGTGTCACATTGTGTAATAACCAGCAAGTGAATTGGACTTAGGTCTTTGCCAGCATTAAATTGCTTTTTCAGATGCAGGTAAGAATATAAAAATAGAAAAATGTGGTGTGGTACCAATTATTTTAATGGGAATAGAGCTAAAGCAGAAAATGAGACTGTTTCAGAAGAAAAATGAAGGGTGGTGATGAAAATTTGATAATAAATGTGAGTGAGATAATTTCAGCTAAAGAAAACTCTGTATACAAGTGAGATTTCAAAGGATACAACATGCAGTGGCTTTATAGACAGTGAATAAGAATTTCCTATTCAGCTGCTAAAGCAAATACATCATACTAGATTAATTCATGACACTGCAGATCTCATGGGGAGTGGTTTGACAGTCATGTTTATAGGCACAAACATGGCCTGAATTTGTGACAAGTCAAAAACTAATGGGAAAGCCAAGCTGCACAGGACTGTGTGCATCATAACTTCTGCAATATAACAGGAAGGAAAATTGGTCAAGAAAGGCATAGATAGTGCTCTTTTTGATTCTAATTTAACTCCAGCTGGGAGCTGGGGAGGGGAGATACTGTTTTTATATCTTTTTATCATTTGCAGATTGGTCAGCCACGTTGTGTCCTCCTGCTTTGAGAGGTGACCCATACCCCACCCTGATCTGGTTTGAATTAGACCTCAGATGTGGGTTACCTGCTGCACATCCAGTTGTACCTCCTCCCCTGCACCTCTCCTGCACATCTCTGCTCTTGCCACTGGTCTAGCCTGTGCTCACAGACCATCAGCAAACAGAGATTTTGCATTAGCTTTGAGGAGAGCACGGGAGAGCTGCACCTTCCCCTGTCACTGCTGATCTGTAGCCAGAGCTGAGCTACACAGCCATGCTTCCTCTTCCTGGGGAAAAAGGATAGCAAATGCCCTCAGCAGGACAGTGTGCTTTGGAGAGCCATGCCGTGGTCTCAGCTGCTGATGAGTATTTGCACATTTGTGTTGTTGCATTGCTATCATTCTTCCTTACAGACTCATTGTAAGAGGCTGCAAGCTCACGTAGTCAGTGGTTAGCCCTGGAATATGGGAAGGCTCTTTCACCTGCCAGATGGAGACTAGAATTATGATGAGCATTTATCAGCTGTGGCTCCCAGAAACTTCCAGATGTCCTGGCACAGCCCTTTTCCAGGACAGTATGTTATCAGAATAGGCTTTCAGTTTTCCTTATTCCCTGAGTATGAGATAGATGTGATTTCTATTCATTCTCTGTAACAGATGACATCTTGTTTTTCATCTTGTTTCAGTTTCTTGTTCTTGATTAATTTTTGAACTTATTCATTCTTCTGTGTTCGTCTTTTATTGCTCTTATTTCCAGATGGCAGCATACATGAACCTGACATAAAGAATTTTCCATTTCCCTTCAATGCCATTTCTCTGTACTGAATTTTACACTTCAGCAATGTTTAAGCATTTCATTTTCCTCATTGTTTGATGTTGATTTGCAGTTTAGAATTCCTTAGAATATATCAGACAAATACATATCTTCTCTTTGTGCTTTTCAGCCCCTGGGCTCCCAGCTTCCTGCAGCAATGGTGGAGCTGAAATTCTGCTAGGTGCTGTGTTGTTGGGTGCAAGTGCTGGTTTCAGTGCAGAGGTACAGGCAAGGAGAAATGGGACGCTTTCCAACAGCAGGAAGAGACCTGGCCTGGGCAGCAGTGTCCTCATGGCTTTTGTGGCACAGTCACTTATGAGACTCGAGAAGCTCTGGCATGGGCAGGTGTGGTCCTGCTCTCATATTCAGTGTTATTGTTGCAATAACAGCTGTATTTTGCTGTTTTGCCCATACTCCTCTGTTTCTGTGTCAGTGGGGTCCAAGTGGAGTGAATAATGCCAGAACTGGAGGGCCCCTGACACTCTCATTTTCTGTTTGCCCCTGTGTGCCAGTCTGCAGCATGCTGCAGTGTCAGTGCATGTATCACATCATCTGTTGTCACATCCATCCTTCAGATACCTCTGACCACGTCATTCCTGAGGAATCAACACAGTATTGCCTCTCTCCCTTCTCTTGCACCCTCCCTTTGTTCGTTACTGTTACTCCTTTTGACTTTGTTCCTATTTTAACAAAGACCAATACACAACAGAAGTAGCACTATTTATGGCTGTGTTTGCTTACTTACTACTCATCTGGCTAAAAGTGTGATGTGATTTATATCTATCAGACTCTATATCCTTTGCAGTATGAATTGTCTGTATCTGAGTTTGCAAGACACCTTATGAAAGGGACTTCCATCCCAGATGTTTTTAAATGTCATCCACATGTTCCATAGACACTTCTATCTGTCTAGGAGACATTTGGATCCCATTGCTGAGCACAGTATTTGCAAACCTGGAACACTGGCTATGGCACTGGGATGCTCCAGCCAGTGTAAAAACATGAAGGAGCAGCCAGGATATATGAACATCTTTTATTCTGCTGAAGGCTTGATTTCTGTAAAAGGGGGAAGGCATGAAAATAAAAGTAATTACCCAATTAAATAAACAAACAAATAAATAAAAAGCAAGAAATTTATCTACAGGTTTAAAGAGATATTTAGATGTTAGATTCTGAAGGGGAAAAGTTGCTTACTAAATTCTGGTTCCAGCTGGGAGAGTTGATTTTCTTCCTAGTAACTGTGTATTGGATTTAGTATGAGAATACTGCTGGTGAGACACTGGTGGTTTAGATGTTCCTATGTAGTGTTTTCTCTAAATAAAGGTTTTTTCAGTTTCCCATGCTCTGCCAGCAAACAGGGGCACAAGAGGCTGGGAGGGAGCACAGCTGGTACAGCTGACCCGAGCTGGCCAGAGGGATATTCCACACCACAGAATGCCAGGCACAGTAAATGAACTGGACAGAGTTGGCCAAGACCTGCTGATTGCTGCTTGGGGATGGGCTGGGCATCAGCTGGAGAGTGGTGAACAGTTCTGCTGTTCGTCACTTGTGTTTCTTTTGGTTTAGTCCTCTCTTTTTTCATCTCCATTCTTCTTGTTGTTGTTACTATTATGTATGTTTGGGTTTTTTGGGGGGGTGGTTTTGTTTTGTTTTGGGTTTTTAACTTAATTTTAATTATTAAATTGTTCTTATCTCTGCCCAAAATTTTTACCTTTTTCTGATTCTCCTCCCCACCTTGCTGGGGAAGACAGAGTGGGTGAATGGGTCAGGGGTACTCATTAAATGGCTGAGTTAAACCATGATAAGCACATCAGATGAAAAATTTTTAAAAAATCTGCCAAAAAGGGAATTTTCCAAATATTTTATTGAAGAAACAATGTAAATTCAGAAAAATACAAATAGATTTCTGCATTTTCTCTGAGATACAGCCTTTTGCTGCACCATCCTATGCAGGAAATTGCAGTGTATGATCAGTGCACAAAAGTATAAATTGACTGTATTTATAGATTATAGTTATGTAACAGGGGTTTGTTTTCTGACCTGCTGTTCTCTGAATTGAGCTCATCATGATCACTATGAGCAATCAAGGGGAGTTTTGCTGAATACAGTTGTGCAGGCAGGACTTCCTGATATCAGCTAGATAAAAAACAGCTTAGCAGCTGGGGGTGATAACTACTAAATACATCATTCCCCCATTCCCTTATCACATACCCATGCTCCTTCAAAAAAGATACAACCAAATCACTCAATTTATGACCTGACCAATAGGAATTCTGACTGTTGATAATAGAATTACAGTTTCTAATTTCAGCAGTGGTTAGAGGCTTCTAGACAATCAAACTGGCAATTTGGATGCAGTTTGACTTTAGCTATCAGAGTTCTGATGTTTCGTGCTACTCATTTATTTCTGAAGAGGTCTAGAAAAATGATATGTCAGGCATAGGGTGAGGGAACATGAGGCAAAAGTTCTACAGCTCTATCAGTGCATTTTGATAAATCACATAGGGCACCATTTTTTGGTTAAGGTACTCAGCTTTATAGGACTCTGTAGCTGTGAGAAGCTGCCATAGGAGGATTCACACTCATCATCTGTTAAAGCATTTGGTCACTGGTATCTAAAAGCAACGTCATGGTGAGAGATCTTTTTTTCATCTTAGTATTGTCATCTACTCCCTGCTGCACCTGTCCAGCCCACAGATATTTCTGAAGCACTGAGGAGACTCAGAGAAGTGAGAGTTCAGTTTGAAGGAACAGAGGATTTTTTTTTTCCTCTATGTAGTAGTTGTCTTCTGCCTCTTTTAGTACCTGCCCTCAGATTTAGCCCAATGAACCAAAGCTTGGGAAGTGGAGATGCAAGATCCTGGCAATAAAAAATCTTGGCTTGAGTTGGCAGATAAGTAAACCATTAAGAATTGGTGGCAGACAATAAAATTGAAGGATATACATAAAATTTTCTTTAAAATTTTAAAAATAATGTATTTCTCCTTTCTGTTGATTTACTGGATACTCTTACGCCAAAGACTAAACATAGAAGCAACACATGGAGCTGTATTTCCTCAAAAAAGAATACCATTTAAGAGTTGTTTTATTTTCCTGAGTTCTGATTTCTTTCACCTAAAAAAACTCCTAAAACAATTGAAAAAAACCTCAAATATATGCTTGCTTATAATGCTTAAGCAGATGTTTGAAACAAGGAAGAGATTTTGGTTGGCCGAATATCAACCAGTGTGGTCACCCAGGTAAGCAGAACACATTGCAGTTGGACTTGTTTTTCAGCAAAACCAGCCAGTTAGATCCTTATGCATTAGTTCTGATAGCAAAGGACCTGGTCCCTTGGCTGGTCTTCCCCGACTGTAATTAAAAACTGCTTATTGCCTTGGGGCCTCTACTCCTCTGTAAACTTGCACTTTACAACAGCAAAGAAGCAGCTGTTAGAAATAAGCACTGCTCTTCTGTCTATTCTCTCGTCCTGGTCTCCCTGTCTGCCCAGCTAGGAACAAAGAAGCAGGATGTTGCGGACAGCAGCAAAAAGCTCGGAGCCCATCTTTCTCTTCCCCTGTTTTTCAAAAATTGTGTTTTAAAGGTCACCTTAGTTACGGATATGTTTGTAGCTGTCTTATTTCCTTTGCTAAATGGAGTTTAGCCTGATTTGTCATCCAAGATCTTAGTCATTTGGATGAGAAAATCTGTGGTACATTTTGTATTCTGGCTAAGCTCCAGGTATCTTCTGCCTGGCTTAATTTACTCAGTGCCACAGAGTTTTTGCTTCCTGTACTTCAATTTGTTACAGTGCTGTTTTCCACCACTAAAACTGCCAATTCTAGGTGATCACTGGGCAGAATGGCAGTGGCTGAAAAGGCAAGTGCTGGGCCAGACACGCATCACCCAGCAGCACAGTGCTGGCTGCTGCTCTGGCCTCACTGGCTCAGGGGTATTGTTGCCAAGGTGCATAAACTGCGTCCAGACTGGATTTTGGGCATAGAATTTGCCTCATTTTTACCTTGAGAAGCATGAAGAAGGATTATAAGAGAAATATTACATGGAAAGATCGTCTATGGGCAGGAAGAGATGTAAACTAATTTTGAAAGGCATCAGTCATTTACTAGGTTTCATATTTGGATATTCTGCAGGCTGCTCAGTGATGCCTTTCAGGGTTTGGCTGAAGCCTGTGGCAGAGATTGGTGGCTGAGATTTCTCACACCTTGGTATCTGTCTTACTACAGAAAACAGAATTAACTGAAGAACAGTGAGGTAAATACTGTTTTAATAATATTATAAAGTGTAAAAGGACAAGGGGGTAGTTGGGGAATACGGAATTAGAAATATGGAAAGTGTGTTTAAAGCAGGACATTCAGTCTGGAAAGAGCATGTAAGAATTAGATGTCTGTGCTTTGAAAGTCATTCTTCACAGAGAAATAACATTCTGATTTGTGTTTTGTATGGAGTTATTCTTTATTATTTTGTAAACTCAAAGAAGTTCTCTAAGTGCTTATAAGAAGTTACATTACTCCTTAAAGTGCTTAATTTTATTTATATAGCTATTTTTATACTGATAGATCTCTTTTTGATTACTGTAAGCTTGAATTTAGGCCTGACGGATGGTAGTAGAGCTAGCTTAGGTGAGTTACTGCTGCCTGTTGGTAGCAATTTTAATTTTTTCTGTCTTTAGACCAAAGTTTTCGAATGCATTTTAACTTTCAAATGTTAGTATTTTTTCAAAGATATTAACTGCCCATATCTACTTGAATGTGCTTATGTCAGGATGAAGCAGCCTAATATTAGGCTAAAAACTTGGATTTGGGCTTAATGTGCTGGCAGTTATGGGCTGATGCTGGAATGCTCCTACAGGGGTCAGCTTGGAAAGCTTAGGTTTTTTTGGCTTTATGCAGTGAAGTGTGATTGCATAGGATGCTGAGCTGTGAAGTACATTACTGTGGGACAGACACTGGGCTGAAGAGCTCAGCTTGAGGCTTTGGATTTCTCTCAAGCTCTTGATGAGCTCATTGGACACAGCCAGCAGGAACTGAAAGCAATGAGTGCCTCATCACTTAGTTAGCGACCCAAACAGTGCAGAGCAGATTAGCCTGGACAGACTCCCAGGAATGAAAAGCATAAAAGCAGAGATTAGACCTCCTTCCAGCAGGGTGGTGGGGACGGCAGGCCTTGAATTCCCCCTTGTAGCCTGTGCTCTGAGGACAGACATGGCAAGAAGTGCTCTCCTGCATGGAGTGGCCTTGTTTCTTCTTTCTGAGGTGCTGGAGCTGGTCACAGTGTTGAGAGTGCCCAGCCAGCTCCTGCTAGGGCATAAACCCATCCCTGCAGGAGGCTGCTCCTTTGGACCAGGAAAAGGTGCTCATATACCATAGCTGGGGGATTTGCTAAAGAGTCTGTAGAAATTAAATGTCAAATGCTTTAGTTTGTGATGGGAATTCAGAAGATTTTGTGTGCCTATGAAATGCACAGTCTGGACTATTCATTTGAGAATTTTAAGTGGCAGATTGATGGGTTCTGAAGAGCCTTTCTTGAAATCATAATCTGTGGATTTTTAAAAGCTCTTAAGTTCCATATTGAAATTTTGCTTCTGAAGGAAAGAAATATTTATTTTGACTGTAGTGTGCATTAGGGGATTTCCCAAGCTTAGAGGAAAGAGCTATGCTCAATGTTCAGTTTGGGAAACCTAGTTCTGCTGCACTTAGCACAACTAATTAAGTACTATTTCTGTGCCTACTTGTCTTTGAATAAACCAGAAAAAAAACCAACACAGAGTTTAATTTTCCAATATCTGTGTTGTTGACTTGAAACTTCCAGTTTAGATGAATATCTTTTGGAAGGAGAAGAGAAGAACGAAGAAAAAGTTTGGAGAGCTGAGGGGCTTTTTGGCATGTAGGCTGAGGGTTGGAGGTTTGGAAGTTTTAACCTCTATGGAAACCTTGGCAAGTGGCTGGGAAGCAAAAGCTTTTGATTTATCCCACTATTAATACTGAGCAGGCATCTAAGAGGAGTCACTGGAGGATGGCTGGCCCTGTCTGCTGTGATTGCTCACATATCCCAGCATGGATGTTCATTCATGCTTCCCCAGTCCCAGTTGTTTCTCCTGATGGTAAAACAATGGCTCCTATGGGCAGGGATGGTGATTTTCAGGGCCAGAGTAGTAACCCTTGTGATGCTGCTGAAAAGAGAATATTTAACCTGCTCTGTGGATCTGACCACCCTGTCAGTTTCCCTCGCATCCTTAGTGGTTGTCACAAGTTATCACTACCCAGCCACTGAAATTGTTTTTCCACTACTTAAAAAATACATACTTATATTTAATTTGTTAAATGAGGTCCCTACCAGTGGTGCTTGAGAACCATATTATGGTCCAGGGTGAATTAATAAAGGTTCAAACTA
Organism: Petroica traversi; assembly: GCA_025920805.1. Taxonomy (NCBI): domain Eukaryota; kingdom Metazoa; phylum Chordata; class Aves; order Passeriformes; family Petroicidae; genus Petroica; species Petroica traversi. The sequence continues at coordinate 18,343,690 of JAHLSL010000008.1, read as the reverse complement.
TAGAATAAACAAATGAAAATGCAATCAAGTATTAACTTTGAAAGCCGATGGTTCTGCTGTAATAAGTTTATCTTTGTGCCTGCAAGCAGTCTTCTAATGGAAAAAATATGTATTAAATTGTGTTTATGACATATTATGGCATTTCCAGAATTTCATTGCATAGTATTATTCCCATGCTGAAGAAAAATCTGTGTCCTTGCATTTAAGCATGAGAATGTTTCTCTGATGTTCAAAAGTTCATTTTAAAATGAAATTTTACAGTCCTTACCTCCATTAATTTATAGAGCCTAGCAGGATTTTATTAAAAATACCTTCTAATGAATTTGTGATTATTTATGTTTCTTTTCCAAACAGTTGAACATGCAATTTAATTTAGAGAAGCCTGTGATGATTAAAATATGGAAAAACCAAATCATGCAAAAGCCGAGTTTCTTCTGTAATGCAATTAATATAATGAAATTTGTTCTGAGATTAGGAGTAAATCCTGTCTCTATATCTAATTCTTGTAATTTTTTCAGATAATGAGTTAAACTCTATAAACTTTATTAAAATATTTTTACTGTTTTTCTGGTTACAATTTTCTGGGTTTTATGCAACCTACCCACTGTATTGTAATACAATGTTAATAATACATGATATTTTCATTTTATTTGGTAATGTGTACACATTTAAAATAATGGAAGAACAGTTCTCCAGGACTCCTGGGTGATTCACTGCAGTGCTGCACAGTGTGCTTGCAATTCATTTCTAATATCATCTGCAGCTGTTATAATGGTGCATTGTACATTTGCAGGCTGAGATCACTTGGAAATAAAAAGAAGATTTAAAATATTTCCAAGTAATAAATGAGCAAAGAATGATGTTCTTCGTGCTCTCTACTGCAGATGCTTTTACAGCTACTTCAAAACACCTCAGGGCCTACCTAGTAGTTTATAGATAATAATATCCAATTACACTATGTAATTTTCCTCCACACATCACCTACCTGAAACAGTCAGGTGGATGAGGAACCAAACAGAGCATGCAGAGGTTTTGTTTTTGTTGATTCAGTGTCAATAAATTCTTTCTTGTACTGGATTGCTGCCAACTGAATAATTTTTGGGTTTTTTTCCCTCCTTTTCTCCTTCAGGAGTTAGAAAACTATTTTTTAAGGGGATTGGGAGTAGAAACAGCTTTATATGCGAGCAGCAATATAGGAAAATTACCCTTACTCAGCCATGCACCTTGCACAGTTTTTACAATATTAGTGAGTATTTGTTTTAATGGTTGTTGGTGACACTTGTAAGAACCGTGTACTGTTCATAACCACTGGTGACTCTGTCCACAGTACACCTTCTGTGCATGTGGGTGTTACAACACACTTATTTTTAATTCTACAAATGTCACTGTGGCCTTCTGAGAGCTAATTTTTCTATCGTGATGATTTCCTCTGCCTCCTCTTTGCTCCTGCTGGGTTTGGAAGCAGACATATGCCACAACTCAAGCTGTCACCCATCCGCTGTCCCTTATCCTGCCAAGCAGTGCAAGCAGTGCCTGCCCTTCAGTGGACACCCTTCCCCTGCCCCTCGGGCTTGGGGCAGTCCTGGCACTGGCCCTTCTCAAGAGAAGGTATTGTTCCAGCAGGGACTGGGGCCCCCACAGAGTTCATAAAATGTTTTATTGGGAAGATCTAAAATATTCTGTTGCAGAAATCACCCTCTGTTGTGAATAAGAATGGTTCAGAAGAGTTTCTCATTGCAAGTTGAAGTTTCTGAACTTGGAACTGGGCTCTTTGTAGCTGCCACTCCCCAGTGTGCACATTTTGAGACCACAGTCTTTATTCTCTGAGGCTTTTCTTATGAGGGACTTACCTTGATGTTTAGCAGTATTTACAGTTTAAACCGTCCTGATTGGAAGTGAGAAAATCAGGATTGTGATATTGTTTCTGCTTTCTGCCTGACTAAATATACAAATGCTTTATTAAAACAGACCTGTGGTTTCAGTTGTTTTGTCAAAGTGGGGTTTTGTCAGTAATAAAATACAAGGTGAAGTCTCTTTGTCACAGGGCAATAATATTGCAAGTTTGACAAATATGTTTTGTGAAAACAGAAAATGTGTGTGGATCATAAACAGCTAAGGAGAATAACATAAATCATGGTAGGACATAATGTAATGTGCTGCAATTTCTTACATGTTGTTTTCTCTGCCAAACAGAATTCCTTCTAATATTAAAAACTATGCAAAACTTTTTTATGTTTTCAGAAGTAATTTTAATAGCAAGGAATATTAAAGAAACCATAATACATTAAAAGGGCATTATTTATTGCAGTGCTAAATACAGATAAATGAATGATTGTGCAGATTACGAGAACGTGAATCACTGAACAGGAGCATTTAGAGACTGTGGGACACTCAGTGGAAGTGTGTTTTCAGGGCTAGAGCTGTTTAGCTGTAGCCAGAAATCAGGTTAAAATTTGAGGGTGTTTAAATTGTATAACATTGCTTCATTTACACTTGTAAAAAGAGCCTGGATTGATTTTTATATTGATTAGCAGTTTACTCAGGCATTCTGTCTGCACCAGGCTGATGCTTTTCCGATATTTCCTCCATTAAAAGTAATAAACTGCATTAAATCTGATTACCCCCCACCCCCCAAACTTAGTTCTTTGAGAACCAGTAGGATTTTAATAAACTAAATATATTGTTATTTCTTCCACTGGGGTTTTTCATATGAGAAGACATAGCTATCTCAACCCACTGTGTTAACTGAGCAGATCTGCTGTAACATTTTAAGCTTATTGCATATCATATAGTTTGCC
>JAHLSL010000008.1:18295901-18340712 GCA_025920805.1 Petroica traversi | reverse complement strand
AGTGTGACAGGGCAGGGAGTGTGACAGGGCAGGGAGTGTGACAGAGCCGTGCAGGGCCATTCTCACCGAGCAGCCATGGGCCAGGAGTTCCCGATGGCTCAGGGCTGGGCTCAGGAATGGCTGGGCCAAGGTGCCTCTTGTCCTCGTCCCATGGAAGAACTGGGGCATGGAAAGTGGAACCTGGAGGACACTGGCAGCCAATGACTGTGCTCGCAAAGAGGGATAATAGGCTGCATAAACTTTTATATTGTAATAACCCCTATAAGTACAAATCAGCTGTTGATTACAATAATTGTATAAGCATTGATTAATTATTTTCATAGTATTTTTCAGCTATTTTTGTTACATAACTGAATTTTAACAGTGATAACAATATGAAAAAATCAGGAGTATTCTGAACAAAATCTAAGTTCACAGGAGGCCTATTTTGCAGTTTGATTTTAATCCTTAACTGATTGATTACTTTCTATTTGATAGGAAATCCATCACGTTCTCAAAGAGCAAGTACTGTAAATTTTGAGACAGGGCAAAAAAGGAAACCACATTATCCAGAGAAATAATGAACTTGAACCCCTTTTTTAAATTCAAAGCTTAATTCAGCCTCAACTATAGAGTTGCAGCTGGCACCTCATAACACTTAAGTAGTCTGTTGAATTTATCCTCAGTGTCCACAAATGCAGTTAAAAACTTTATTTAGGGCTTAATTTCTCTTCAGTGCCTGCCGTGGGTTTAGGCCTTTTGCAGACTTCCCAGTAGCCCTGTTTCCCTGGGTGTGTGGGAAGTTCAGTAGCAAACCTGCAACCATCCTGTATTCAGCTCTGTGCAGCTGTGCAAACAGCACAATGCATTTCCAATGCTCTGCTTTAAACATGCACATGGATAACTGAACTTCAAAGCAACAGCTCTGCTAATTCTTTTATGAAGATGCAAATTACTGGTGTGACTTCTCACCAGATTGGGGACTTATTGGAACAATCAGTCTGATCTAAATCCTCCCCAAGGCATGAGCACAGTTGGGGATATTTCTGCAAGTCTAATCCATACTTTGCTCACTAGCAGGGTGCAAAACTAATAGTAGCCTGGAGTCAGCAAAGTTTTCACGTTCAAATCCCAATACTTGAGTTACCTCCCCTAATAATCTGCATTATTCTGGTATTATTTGCAGGGATCAGGCATCAAGATAAAAGTTTAAACAAGAAAAAGAAACCAAGGTCTTTACAAAGATGTAGTATAGAAAGATGGAGTATTTATTAACTATAGAGTTTTCTTCCAGCAAAACTGTGCTTAATGGTTACAAAAATATGTGATGTATTTGGCTCCAGTATACATATTTTCTTGTATATATTTTTAAATGATCCTTAACTTGATAAATGCTTGGCATCTTCTCCTCTGACCATTACCATTGTACTGCCAGCTTTTAAATGAAAGGTTGAAAAATATATTATGTTCCTCAAAGGCAGCCAAGGCAATTTACCATCTTGCTTTCCAGTTCACAGATATGAAAGTTTAACTTCTAGCTATTGAGAAGTCCAAATCTAATTAATTAAATATAGAAAATTAAGTCCCAAGATGAATAAATAGCTTTGATTATGCCTATCTCCACACATGCACCTTAAAAGAGCTGAAGTAACACTTATTTTTTAAAGTAAGATATTGTGAACACTTGTAAATAAGTGCAAATTTCAACTTCAAAATGCAATTTCAATTTCCCTGGAAGATCACATAAAAACTTATTGCCTGTATTTCCAAGTGGCTGCTTATTTCTGGTACGAGAAGAGAATATTTTTTTCAGTCAGTGGTAAGGATCTGTGGGCTGAAATTTTGCAGCTTTCAAGGTCTTTCCATTTGAAATGCATGTATGTGTGTGTGTAGAGGGAACTGGCTGTTCTCCAGTCTGAAACACGGCTGGGATTTTTACATGCTTTGACAAAGCTGGGAACTTCTCAAAGGGAATTACATTCAAGACAGCTGTGCTGTTTTGGGTGGGGCATAGTTAATTTTCTTCACAGTAGCTGCTCTGGGGCTGTGCTTTGGATTTGTGCTGAAAACAGTGCTGATAACACGGGGATGTTTTGGCTGTTAATGAGCAGCACTTACACAGTATCAGGGCCCTTTCTGTTTCTCACCTTACCCCACCAGAGAGGAGATTGGGGGTTCACAAGAATAGGGAGGGGACACAGCCAGGGCAGCTGACCCCAACTGACCCAAGGGACACCCCAGACCATATGGAGTCAAGCTCAGCACATGAGGCTGGGGGAAAGAGGAGGAAGAGGAGGACATTCAGAGTCAAGATGCTTCGTCTTCCCAAGTCACCCTTATGTGTGATGGAGCACTGCTTGCCTGGAGATGGCTGAACACCTGCCTGCCCATGGGAAGTACTGAACAAATTCCTTGTTTTGCTTTGCTTGCCTGCATGTGTGGGTTTTGCTTTATTTATGAAACTGTTTTTATCTCAAACCACGAGTTTTTTCACTTTTACTCTTCGGATTCTCTGCCCCATCCACCATGGAGTAGTGAGTGAGCCTCTGTGGGATGATTAGTTATCATCTAGGGTAAAACTACAACAGCCCTTTTTGGGGCTCATTGTGGGGCTCAAAGGGTTCAAAATTATGACAGGTTTAATTGGAATGTGCTGGATGGAATTTATAGCAGTTATTGCTGTTTGGCTCTGAACTGGCAGGCACCTGTGCTTGCTGTGGGGCTCACTGGCCTCACTCTGCATTGGGGTCCGGGGCTCATTGGTGGCGGTTTGTGCTCTGGCTGCAGCTGCAGCCTGTGCTGCTGATCCCCTCACTCTGGGACATTCTCATCCCAGCACTGGGGATGGCCTGGACTGGCACCCAGTCAGGGCAGTGCTGCTGCTCCTGGGCTGCTGGACTGGACACACTGGAACTCCAGTGGGGACTCAAGCTGTAGGGACTGGGACTTGTCGGTGAGTCCATGGTGGAACAGGTCCATCTGGAAGAGTCTGTGCCCATGGAAAAGCCCACACCAGAGCAGGAACATCTCAGTGCCTGTGGCCGTGGCTGTGTCAGTGCCACGGCAGGGGCACCCCTGAAGGCACTGGGGCCCAAGGACAGGTCCGTGCTGTCCTTGAAGGACCTGTGGCTGTTCCTGAGGCCATGCTGGAGTGCCTGGAAGTGTGTGGCCATGGATAAACCCAGAGCAGAGCAGGAACTCCCTGCAGGGGCTGCAGCCAGGGGCAAGGCCATGTTTGCTTTCTGAGGGGATGGTGGCTGTGGGAGAGGCTGTGCTGGAGCAGATCTGTTTCTGAGGGCACTGAGGCCCATGGCCAGGGCCATGCTGGAACAGCTGCCCCTCAGAGCCATTGTGGCTGTGGATAAATCCGTGCTGCAGCAGCTGTGCCCCTGAAGAGCCTGTGGCTCACAGATATGGCTCCACTCGGGGCAGGAACAACCTTGAGGGACTGCAGTCTCTGGGTAAGCCCAAACCAGAGCAGGGGTAAGGGGAAGAGTTCATTGCAATGCTGAACATGATGGTATAGTTCAAAGGAATGGGAGTGGAAATTGTAATGGAAATAGCTTAAAATTGATGAATTGCATTTATGGAATTACTGTAGCAGGAGCCCCTGGAGAACGACAAGCCTTACATGAAGCAGCCCAAGTGCTTAGTTGCCATCTGGGGTTAAATCTCAAAGGGTGAAGCATGGAATGAGAATTTCGTTTCATGGGGTGGGTGTAGCAGCAGAGGTACTCCTGACAGCTCATTGGTTTATACATTACTTACACTAATACTGGGGCAGTAACAGATTGTCCTTTTAGTACCACTGTCCCCCCTGAAAGTCAGTCAGATTTTACCAAGGAGAAAATACCTCTCCTCCCTGTGCAGTGCCAGTTCTATGCATTAGAGCTGGAGTGCCACGGAGCAGGCAAGAGAGTGGGAGTTGGAAAAGTAGTATGTGCCATTTACTTATTTATTCATTATCTCGTTTTCTCTTCTCAACTCTACCCTTTTATCGGAGACTCTCTACATTTTTTATTTTACCTCCTTGTGCTCCATTTCCCAATCTTTTTTCTCTACTGTTATTTCCTCAGGGAATTTCTTTTCCTGTTTTTCACAGCATTTTTGAAGCAAAAAATACATCAGAGATGCTTTGAGTTTGAAGTGAACTTCAAAATACACAGTCTTTAAGGGACTTCTTGGCTGATGTGGATTCACTTCCTTCTTTGCTGAGGAGGATGGGGTGGGCCCAGAGCATCTGGCTGCTCTGAGAGCCTTGGCAAGCAAGGCAGGTACTGTCCCCAGCAAAAACCAGAATGAAATAGGAGCAGCCTGGTGGGAGCTGCTCACTGAAGCTAAAAAAGACACTCCAATCTCATACCTGCCACCATTCCTGTGCCTCACTCATGAAAACAGAGATACTTTAAACATAATCTGGATTTTTTCCAAACCTCAATACTTGGTAGGTGAACAAGAGAATTCTGTAAGTGATAGAAAGCCCACTTTAGGCAGAATGCTCTTGTTAGTGTCTGCCTAGCCAGCAGCACGGAGGTGAGCGATGGTGACCTTCAAAAGCTGCGTGGAAACCGTGATGCAGCTTCCCAGGAAGGGCAGTGCCATGAAAACCAGTCCTGTGAGCTAGGGAGAGGGAAATCAGGAGGTGGTGATTCCCAGAGCACTCCCCAGGAGCTGGCACAGGGGCAGGAGCGTGAGTGAGTGTCCCACTGCAAACACACGTGCTCTTGCACCCTTCCAGGAGCTCACCGTGCCACCAAATTATCATCTTAATAGAAAGGAAATGCTAAAAGCAAGTGCAGCCATGTGCAAGCATCCCTGAAAGACATGGCCTGCTGGCACTTCTTTAAATCTGGCATTTAAAATTGCTCAGACAGATGGAATGAAAGTATGTAATAAAATGTGACATTTTATTTTATCATCTACATTTGTTAAGTGAATTCTTCTGATCTTTCCCACTTTCAGTAGCACGGAGTGCGAGTCAGATTCTGCAATTTCTGCAAATTCTGACAATTTGCAATTTGTAAAAACCAACTCCAGGGGTCAGACAGAGAAACAATAAGTAATAATTAATTATAGGATACATACACATCCACAGAAACTAGTTATGGTGTGTGACAGCTCAGCCTCACAGGAAAAAAATACATGATTCCAAAAAGTCACAGCTTTATAGGCAATGATTTAAAGACTACTTCTCAGTGCCATTTGTCTACTTTTTGGTCTTCCTTGTATGTATCTTTCTAAGGATCAAGGTTTTACTAGGAATTCAGAAGTAAAAATGTATTTTTTTTTCCTCTTTCTCTAAGTTAGTCGCACTTGTTTGCTTTGGTGTGCAACAGAGCACCTTCCCTAGGCCCTCTTCAAAGCACAGCTCCCTTGGATACACGTTGTTTCTCCCTCTTGGTGCTTCTCTCCTTGGCACCCTTGACACACAGGTACAGACTGCAGCTGATTGTCACACACATTTCACTTCCAATTTTTTTGCTCAAGAGGAGCAAACCCTGAGGGTCAGCACTCTCACCTTAGCATTGCTAATGAAAGGAGGAGGTGGAAAACTGACATAAGCACAGACCGAGCCCTGATGCTTTGAAAGATTGCCCCCATCCCTCCTTTTATGATTTGGTCAGGGACCTGAGCAGCCATTATGTCACTTAATGTCCATTTAGTGCTACATTGGGAATATTAAGCAGTAAATGATTGAACTTTTAATTTGCAATTAAATTAAAAACAGCCTTCTCACTGCAAGAGAAATGTCATTGAGAACTAACTTTGTATCTGTCAGTATTTTGCAAACAGCTTTACTGCAGTTACTGCAGGTAACACTTTTAGGAGTCCTAGCCCTGAGTTTGCAGTGACTACTTGCTTCTGCTACAAATGCAAATAGCCTGCACCCTAGGAAATACCAAAAATACCTGTGCAGAGGTAAACATTAATTACACTGTGGCAGCAAATTGGATTTCCAGTTTCAGGGCAGAAACTTCTGTGTTCATGCTTTCTCAACAAAACTGAAAGGTGATAATCTAAGGATTGCACTGTTTACATAGATGCTTACACAAATGCCTGGAAACAACCATAAACTACTAAAACTTATTGTCTCTTTTTTATTTCTGTCATCAGTTTTTCCATCAAACAGTCAAAGCAGCCAAGGAAGTACTGCCTTCTGCTCATGAGGTGTAGAAATGTGACCTCCTTGATCCCACTAGGTTTCAAGCTCCTGAAAGCTCCGCCCCTCACTCCCCAAAGTGTGGCATCCCTCATCTGTGTAAACAGAGTGAGGTGGGAACACTCTGTATAAGTGAGGCCTCTGGTTTGTGTGTCTGCACTCCAGGATCTGTGCTGCAAGGAAACCCCGCACTGCTATCTCTGGCTATGTACAATCACAGAACCACAGAATGGTTTGGGTTGGGAGAAACCTTAAAGATCATCTAGTTCCAGCTTCCCTGCCATGAGCAGGGACACCTTCCACTAGGCCAGGGTCCCAACCAACCTTCCAGGAATGGGGCATCCACAACTTCTTTGGGTGAGCTGTTCCAGGGCCTCACCACCCTAACAGAGAAGAACATAAATTATATGCACATTTCACTTTTAAAGAAATTGTCACTTGGTGTAACCTATGCTTTTTGATGGTGCTGAGGAGCAAAGGCAGTAACTGAATTACGAGAGCATGACAGCCTTTGATTCTCATGTCCTTCCTTTCCACGTAGTCTACAAAATATTCACTGATTTGGTGATTTTTTTTTTTTCTGTATCAGAATTTGTGAAGTGAACACTGAGGAGCATTTTCAAGAAGCCAGTTGCAAGTGGGGACATTTTCACTATGCACACCAAACACCGCATAGGAAGAAGAGCTTCCATGAGGGGATGGTTGGATGAAAGTTGAGGTTTTGCCACTTGGGTTTTTGTTGCACCTCTGAACAATACACAGACCAAGAATTATTTACAAAAATTATTCAACCACATATTTCAAATAATTAATATTTCAAGTGAATTATTATGGGCCATACTTGAATAGCAAAAGAAGCAAAATAGTTGATGAATTATTCATGCAGCTTTAGCACTGATGTAATAAATATTACATGGTGTCAGAGGCAAATGAAGAATTTTGAAATGAAGAAAGAAATTAACTATGAAGGAAAAGCACCTGAAAATTGGAGAAGGTGAACACAAAGATTTGAGATATGTGAATAATAATGAAGAGACTTAACAAGGGAAATAAAAAGGGTAACATCTCTGAGTCACTTCAAGAGCCGAAATACTCTTCCTCTAGTTCTTTCTCTACAGAGAATACACAAACTTCCCAAACCATTCTTCAGTTCTGTCTAAAAACAAAATGAGGGAAACAAAAGAAGACCCCCTAGAGTCAGCCAGGTGGGAACATATCTAGATCTGGCTAGATGATCAGAGGTACTGATTTACAAAATGGTTGTAATATTTGGAGAAAAATGCCATTTTTATAATAAAATAATATCTTTTTTATTTTGCAGAGGGGCTTTTCTCAACAGCTTAATACTGAAGTAGGACAATAGGATTGTGAATTTCTTAAGGACAGAATCCATAAGGTTTTTATTGTGCTTTGGGTACACGTTCAGCAGCTTTAGCTGCTGTGCCACTGATCACGTCCGAATGGTCGGTCAGATCTGCTCTGCATCAAGGAGCAACAGTGTTAATTCCAGGTTTGCTCTTCTGCTCAGATGTAGTGTGTACAGATTCTCATTAGTCTTGTCAGTTGACTCTTCATTTTAATATTCAAAAAACCCATTTTTTAAATCCCGCTTTTGTGTGAGAGAGGAATTTAACATCTCTTTTTTTTTTTCTTCCAAATGCCTTCCTATTGACCTTTCTTTTTACAACAATAAGTAGAAAATAGGAGAGAAGAAAGAAGCTGAAAAATCCTATCATATTCCAAACAGATTTTGAAACAATTTTTTTCTAAAAGTAGAAATGGGGACACGTTACACATTTTTTCCCCTATTGACAAGACTTGGGCTTCTTTTAACCTCAGGAGTAACATATTAAAATGAAATGTTTTACATTCGTCATTTCCGTAAATGTCTCATTTACAAAATCTGTCATGGGCACACCAGTCGCCTCCTCATTGGACATTTACCAGCCTTGGCATATCAATCCATCTCTTGCACATCTGCTCACAGAATGTAATTAGTTACACCCATATGCTGCAGAAGTACATGATAAAACTTAAGAAACAGAAAAGGCCAAAAGACTTGACAGCCTTTCTTCCTCCTACTATGTGCATTTCATTGAAGACTTAGGAAAGTGAGAAGCTTTTCTTGCCCTCTGCCACAGGGTGGGGATATCACCGTGTCCTAAGCAACTTCCAGAGATAAGGCAAAGCAATTTATAATTTGTTCTCAAAGTGTTCACTTTGGACAATAATTTATGGTTTAAAAACACATAGTATTCCCCAAATAGGCACACCTTTTTTTCACTGGTCATTAAAATACCATGAACATATCCTTGCGAGGACATGTTAGGTGAGATGGACAGGGAGGCTCATCAGAAGTTTTGATGTGGGAATCCGAGATGAGAAGCTCTTGCTCCACCAAATGACACTCACATGTAGTGAATATGGAAACTCTCAGCTTATTGATCAGCTTTCTGTCAGCTCTGCTCAAGTCTGTTGGCAAAGGAGAGGGACATACAATCCAAAATGGAGCTCTGCCTCAGCAACCAAATGTTGGTTCAATGGCACCTTTGTGCCACTGGCTCATGGGTAGAACTATTCTGTGTTCACCAGCGTTCAGCCCCTGCATTCACTGGACCTGTCTCTGCAAAAGGGATGAGCAGAGGGCTGGTGTAATTCCCTTGGAATCACTCAGGATACTTTCATATTTGCACTTTTTTTTCACTAAATAATAGTAATTATCTTGCTATAGATACTGAAATAGAGCTGCTACAACTGTGATTTATGCATTGATCCCAGATTCTTCAAAGTGCACCCTAAAGAATGAAATACTCTGGATAGTTCCATCTCCATGGCAAGGGATTTGCAGCTTTTCTCAAAATGTGTTGTAATAAAACATTAGTTAAGTTTTTCGCAGATAGTACATTATCAGCCTCAGTTCGTGGCGCGTTTAAAACCCAAGATTATATTTCAGTTCAGAAGAGATATGAGCTTCCAACAGGACCTCACAGTGTGATCAGAAGCCACTGGCCACTAGTTAAATAACACAGAACAAAACAAATTCTGAAAAGGCTGAATTCTGTCAATTCTGTTTTCATTTTTCTTACTGAAATCCAAAACAATGTGTCAGTGTTCACTACATGAACAAAGTCATGGTGATCTGGCATTATAGAAACACCATTTTAAGTTCATCTCTGACAAACTACATTTAGTTGTGTATGTTGTTTAATGGCTGTACAATTTTCTTAAAAAACCCCAAAACCTCTTACAAATTATTAGCATTCTTTTACTTCAGCAGAGGGTTCTAAATCAAAGCTGCTGCACCTCCAGCCTCCACCTTTTCTTTTAGGATTAACTGGGAAAAAAGAAAAGCTCTTATAATTATAGAGATTTAGCTTTCTTTATAAACTGGCTATTTTAAGATCTGTTTACAAGATGACAATATGAGACACCATTCAAAAACAGTGTGAATTGATTACATTCTTCTGAAGAACATGTAGCAGTAGAATATGCATTTGTAGCTGTTACACTGCCCTATAATTAAGACTTTATTGCTTCCCTTCTAAACACGTTGCTGCTGCTGTAGAACAGCTGAGATAATTTAAATGAAACAATGGAAAAATGCTGCACCAAAAAATCACCTTCCAACCTTTGAGGAAAAGGTGGCAGAAAGACTTTGGTCACTTCCAAATACAGGAGTAAGATACTGATTACAGTTTCCTGCCCCTGTTTCTTTTCAATAATTAAATTCTACCCAAATACTAATAATAATTTGAATGTTGATCAGTTGGGAAACTTTGAATTAGAACAGCTGGACAGTCTTTGGTCTCTTCATTCATTTCCATGGATTCTGGATCACAGCATGGTGATGGTGTGATCAGCAACGATATTGGGAATGTTCATGTATCTCAGAATGAATGAATAGCCAAAAAACCCAGGAGGCACCATAGAAAAACATTTGGATGCTTAGTAAAGACTAATTTCTGCTCTAATCTGATATTTTTTTAAAACTAAAATTAATACTAATAAAATAATAAAATAGCTGTACTACAAATAATGAATTAGAATAATCTAACATCTGGATTTATATTATTGTAGAGGGACTCCAAAGGAAAATCTTCAAAACCCTGCAGTTTATTTCTTCTGAATAAATACTTTTGATAAATTAGATGACATATTACAAAGCAGAGATTAAACAGTACTTTTTTCCATGAAGGTCTTCCAGAAGACAAATGCTCGTGGATGTTCTGCAAATGAATATCTATAGCATTGATAAGCTTTGTCAAATTGAGGATGATTTTCCAAGCGTGGAAGTCAGAATTCCCATGGCAACCCTCACAAACTTCACACACACTTGTAGATAGCAAGCCATGTAATGTAGGAACATTTCAAATTAAGAGTTCAAAACTAAGCTAAATATCATTTAAACCATGAAAGCAAATACCTTTCTAATTACATCAAAGGTATTTTTTTCCTTCCATCCTATTTTGTGATTTTCTTTACTCTGAAATCTATGTCTAGATTGCAATCCAAGTGACAGATGCCAGTTACCTTTGTGCCACTCCCAGCATGTGAGTAAGAGACAAAGTGCAGTAGGTCCTTTGCTCCTTGGCACCTCCTGGCACTGGGGTAGCCAGGAGAGAGGGATTTGCCTTCCCCAGCGAGTGCCTGGCTCCCAGCCCTGCTCTGTGCCCCCTCCTCAGTCTGGGCACAGCGGGGCTGTGAAAGTCCCTGTTAAACCTGGGCCAGGTGCTCAGCATGAGCAGGAACGGGGGCAGAAGTGGCTTTAAAGCCCTTATGGAAAGGGGAAAAAAAGTTAAAATATACCAGGGAGTGTCTTCTGTTGGCATCTCTGCATTTTTACCAGCTAGGTTTCTTCAGTTTGGTTATAAGAACCTGGCTGAGACTTGCCAGGTTGACCCAGTACTGCCATTCTCTATTAGATATTCTGGATAGGCTTGATGATCATCTGTACTGAGAGTCTCTCTGCTTCAGCAAGAACTCACACATGAAGAAAAGGCCAATAGGAGTGAATGGTTCTAGATTTACCCTTTAGCAGAAATGTATTTCTTCATTTGCTGTATCTGTATGTGACAAAATGAGGCACAACTGTATAACATTTTAAAATTCTTTTAACAATTGTTTGTCACAGAGCACAATCATCATCACAGAAGATTATAAATGAGTTGATTTTTCTGCTTTAGCACCTCCCCTTTTATACTTCTCCATTAATTTTCTTTCCTGCAATGAAATGGTAACAAAACAGGTGCAATCATAGGAATAAAGGAACATCTGGAATGCACCAATAAATATTGAACAAGTTACTTTACAAAGTTAAGCTGTCACAATTAATTCACTTATAAAATTTGTCCTGTCATTTGTCAGTGAATGAATGCATAGTCTCCCAAGAGCTATTCTCATTTATGTATTTTCTCTCAAACCAAATTACAGATCTTTTTCTTACCTTGCTTTAGCTTTGCTTTTATATCAGCTGATTATCTGCCAGGTTTTTTTTGCAAAAGGTATTGCTGGTAGATGAAAGTAGGAGAGGATGTACTGAATTCTTGTAATAATTTTTCTCTTAATAATGTAATTTCTGTGAACTTCCACTCTATTTCAGAGACTCATGTAATATTTTCCAGGTTCCAAAGGACCCTCATAAATTTCCCTCTTTAACCTTTTATTAGATAGAAACTGTGGACTCTTGTGCTGTGTTACTGAAGAATCAAGCAGTGAAAAGAGATGAAGAAGCAGTAGTGACTCTGAAACTTCAGTGAGCTGCTGCTCCTTCACAGACCCTGCCACCCTTAAGGGCTCAGTACCAGCTTTGTGGGGCCCAGGCAATTCTTACAGGTTTGTGGGCAGCAGGTCCTGATGTCCAGAGCAGCTCTGGCCTTGTCTTCTAACCTGACAAATAATGCAGTGCCTGAATGAAAAAACATTCTCCGCTTAGAAGTGAGGAGTTTTGTGATAGTTGTACATGTAGGGAGCATCTTGCTCTGCTCTCATTTTACATCCTATTTCTTTACCTCCTGGTAAAAGCTTAATTTATTATTTAAATAAAGACAACTCCAGGGTACAAATAAAAAACCAAACATCTTATTTTGATTGGAGAGGTTAATTTTAAAAGGCAGTTCAGTTGCTCTTTAAGCTGCCATAGTGTTATAACAATTATTTAAAGAACAGTCAATCTTCCCCACATCACATATTCACCATTGCTTTGATTACAAGGAATTTTCTTAATTTGGCTTTTAGAGTTAATGGCTTTCTGGTAACTCTTGGTTAAATATTAATGCAGACATAATAATGCTTAGTCCTTAACTAAACTTCTAAAGCAGCACAACTATCAAATGAATTATTCCTGCTGAAAACTCACTGTCGTGTCACAGTCTAGGTAAAAAGTTTTAAATATTGAATATGACTTTCTGCTGTAGGAAAATGAATATAATGTTTCTTGATGTATTTTTCCAATTATATTTTAGACAAGGACATCCTCTTACTGTCTTCATTTCTCTAACTGTGTATTTTATCTAAACCAGCATGTACCCTCACTTTTCAGGTCTTCAGAACCTCCCAAATCTGCTGAAAGTTTGTGTCTGTCCCTTTCAGGTTCAGATGAGTTGTTGCCTCTCTGCTCCTCCGAGGGAGGCAGTGGCACCAACAGTGCATCCAGACATGGGTGCAGCTTGGAAATGCAACCCAGTGGGCTCTGTGAAGGAGTCCATGGTTCATCCTGCTGGCCAGCACTGCTTTCCAGCACTCTGTGTTCAATAAGGAGCTCTGAGGGATTACATGGATAAGGCTTCTCTCTCCACAATGGTGGCAGGACTAGAGTGATGATGATGGCTCTGTGACACACAGCCAGTGAACAGGAACAGCTGCAAGGCTATGCAGTGCTTTCTGAATCTTGTCTGTCCAGGTGCTTTCTGCAAAGGTTTTACAATCTCTTCCTCCACTCACTCAAGTCAGTCACACCAGCTGGCAGGCAGGAGTGTCTCCATTTGTTAGAAAAGGGGTTATTGAGCCATTTCTTTGAGTCAATCTAAAACATATCAGAGTAGCCCATTACACATGTCTCTGCCCTCACCCATTCTTCATGAAGTTGCAAGGGACTGTTTATCCTTAGCAGGCAGTGCTGATGTGTGATATTAAAATGTGATTTAGACATATGAAAGAAAACCCTTTATACTCCTCATGGCCTGCAAACTCCTGCTCAAAGGTTGATTTCATGATTAATTTATGCCAGCATTATCCTTATTTTAGTGACACTAGAAGTGAAATCCTGCCCACAGCTATCAGGTAAATGAAAAGAACTCAATAAAAAGAGCACAAATCTTTTAGAAAGGTCACAATTTTGGGCATAGCCTGACAGCAGCAGGAGCCAGAAGAACTTGTATTTCTTTCCTTTTTCTCTGGATATGCCTATAGCCATACATCAAGCAATCATTTAATATCATTCAGTACTTAGAGCCTCTGATTTCTTACCCATATCCCTGTTTTACCTTTACTACCAGCAATTTGCTCTGGTGACAGCTTTCTGTTAGGTATCAGAGGAGGTTTTTGTTCTTTTCTTTGAAGGTGTTTTCAGTCTAACGAGAGAGAGATGCATTGTTTTCAGGCCCTAGATATGAAAATCTGGTAAGAGGCAGACTGATTTTCAGTAATCAAGTAGTTTAAGCACTTTCTATTCATAAGCCTAAGGAAGGCAAGACTCCATAAAAGAGAAATCTTTGGAAAGAAGTCTAAATATGCAATAGAATTTCTAAAATTGTAAGTTTCAGAAGTATTTGCATAACACAAAAAGGACAATGTTTGATTGTACTTAACAACAGAACTTATTTTTGCATGATAGAGCTGCTAAAAATCAAGAAAATAAATACATGGTCACAAGAAGGCCTCTACAAAACTGACTGCTAAAGTCTTTCCCCCATACGTTATGGCCTAGCTAAGAGAAAAAGAAATTAAAAATAAATCATGAACATAATGAACATTTCTACCAAGAATGCAAAAGGTCCAATGGTGCTTCTGATTTCCAAATGTCTCAGATAGCAATGTTCTAGTCCAGCAGAATATACAGGCAAATCAATGCAACACACATTGGCAGTCCCCATCTCAGCTAACCAGACACTGAATGTCCTTAGAGGTGCCTAAATTAGCAGCATGGTAGTAATTTTGGTTACACTCAAGTATTTCTATCCTTCCAGTAAGCCTGTTCAAGCTCAATTCATTGAACTTCCGCCTATCTGGTATTCAGAGTGTTACTGCTGTCTGTCTTGTTCCAGTCCTGTTTATAGAACTGCACACTACAGAGAGATTAGGAGCTAAAAACAGCAGGCTAAATGGAGTATTAATAAATGCAAATAAATGTTCACTGGGGAAAAGCAATTCTCCTATATATACATGCTGATGGATATTAAATTATTCAGTAACCTTCAGAGTAGCTCTGTGGACAGTTCTGTGGAATGGCACCTCAGCATTCAGTGGTAATTAAAAAAATAAATTAGGAATATGATGACAAAAATCAAAGCATAATTATGACAACACGTACATTTCTGGTGTGTCTGCATTCTGAACTCTGCTTGCAGCAGAACTAGAAAATACAGAAAAAAGCAGTAACAATGACCACAGATTTCAAGTGCCTTTTGTACAATATGGTACTAAGCTATGGCTTTTCCTCTGGGAAAACAGGCAGTACCTGGAAAACACACTAGAGGTCTGTAAATTCTTGAGTGGCACAGGGAAGACAAATAGGAAACAGTTGTTCAGCTGTTCTTACAATATAACAGGCAGAAAGCATTACCTGGAGTTGTTGGGCAGCTGGTTTAGAAAATCACAAAATGAATTGATTTTTCCTACGTTATTAAGTTGTGGAATCCATTGATATTCAGCGCGGTAAATCCTATGAGTTTAGGTGGAAAAAAAAAAATAAAGGGAAAGCCATTAAGGCACATTGACAGAAGCTCTCATGATAAAAAAAAATCATCAGAAAGGCTCAGTGGGAAAAGAGCACATTCCAGCCACGTTGTTCTTCCCTGCCTCCTGCAAGGATGCAGTGGGAGCGCGCTGGGGAGGAGCCTGTGAGGCTCCTGCAGCACTGCACTGCACTGCACTGCCCTCCTGACACACTCTCACCTCTGCACAGGAGCTGTCCACACTGGGAGAGATGCATGCCCCTGCAGGCTTTCAGGAGCATCTTATCTGACACTTCACAGATGGAAAAAGAGCTGAGCTTTCACCACCACTTCATGTGGGCAGCATGAGAGCACTTTTCCTAGCATTGCTTTTGGTCGTGCTGGTATTCCAGGTCTTACTTGCAATATAAATTTTTAAGATCAAAGCCACAAACCCCTTGCCCAACTTGACAGGTCCACAGCCACCCAGGAGCAGCAGCCATGTGCTCTGAAATTGTCCCCTGCAGCCATCAGGTGACTGACCAGAGCAAACTCACAAAATGCCACCACAAAGGTGCAGGTGATGGCTCAAGCCCTGCTCTTCTGCAAGGCCAGTGCCCTGGCTAGTCTCTGATTCCTGCATCTCATTCTCTCCACGTAACCTTAACCACCAGGGAGAACTGCAGAAACTACAGCTGCAGACTGGAGGAGCTTTTGGGTGGAATAATTCAGTGACTGGAAGACTTTAATGCATATTGCATGAGTGAATCAGCTGATCATTTTAATGCAAACCTCTTATTTTCTTAACCTTTTCCACACTCTCTGTCGAAAGAGGAAAGAAGTTAAGGATTACAGGAGGGTCTGCCATGGGAGCAGAAGGTTTCACCCTGCAAACTCCAAATGGAAGTTCTTGTGTTGGCAGGATCAGTGCTGTGACTAATGGTATCACTGTACAAACAGTCTGTTTCATGAACTGTCACTTTTTCTTTATCCTTTAAAAAATGACAAATTGAAGATGACCAATAAACATGTAAATATTGCAAACCGAAAACTAAATTATCAACACTTTAAAGCAGCATTAATCTCACAGAATGTGTTTGGCATCTTTATGTCCTGTGATGCCACTGGATAACTAGCAAGATCTATTAAAACAATCCTAAAGTCCTTGACCTTGAAGGCTACATGATGTAAATCTACAAGTACAAGAAATTACTCAAGAAAGAGAATCTGAGAAGCATGCTAAAATACCAAAATACTTCTAAAAAACACTAAATACAGACTGATGACAAACTTTGCTTATTAAACTTTTTATTAAAATGGAGCTATTTTTACATATTTAAAATACTTTATATCCAAATTATGCAATATTTATGAAAACAATTGTATGCAAATGCATAAAAATACATAAAATCAGAGCTACGCAATATAAAGCAATATATAGCATGTTCCAAAATGTATTTCAGGACTAGAATACCTGAGTGTTCAATAAGCTGGTTTCCTGGATTTCATTGATTTTAACAGTTAAATTTAATAGTGTATCTGATCTCATATAAAGCACTTTGGTTGGGAGAAACTGCAAGGAAAAGGCAGGGATCAAGCAGAGATATTACTCAAGGCCTGTCTTCAGAATCTTCGTCCACATGAAGATCCACTGTTTGTGATGCTAGGAAGGACTCCCATGTAGCAAGGCACTTAAAAAAACCAAACACATACATATGAGTACAGCAGAGAGATTTCTGTAAACTGTTAGCCAAGGAGAAAAAGAATAAAAAACCAGCAGAATACATACACATTGTCACGAGCTGCTTTTGTAGGACCACGGTAAGAGCAAAATATGGTTTCCTAGGCAGCTCAGTGATATGTAAAGTGTTAGCTACCATGGTGAGTGAGCTGTAAAGGTCAATTTTACATAATGACAAGCACACACTGTGAGCACTGTAATTGTATGTTGTAGCATGGAAGATGCTAGCATTAATTATGCTCTTCTTTAATCTCTTCCTTTACTTACAGGCAAAGATCTCTTCCAAACAGAAAGCACATTGTCAGGAACGGTTCCCCTGTAATCTCTGTGGATTCCTAATGTATACCAAATTTTCCTTCCAAGTTAAATTAAACCTTTTTTTTTTTCTTTTTCTAAATAAGGAGAGAATTCATTTTTCCCCAGAGTAATGGGAAAGAAATAGGACCAGAAAAGCATGGGCTGGAAGCAGGGAAATTGTTATCCTTACGAGTGGTATTTCTCTCCTTATGGGAAAATATATTTACAATTATAAAACCTATTTTTTTATTTGAAGCATCAATTATGCAGGCAGTAAAATCAATTAATCAAACAAACAAACAAACAAACAAACCTCAAATTACTTTGGTTCAGTTTGGCTTGAGTGCTGGGCACTTGGCAAGCCATTCTAAATCATGAATTAGTGTTGAAAGCCATGGCAAGGCTCTCACAAGGTAACCTGTAGAGGGTTGATGTTTGTTACCCAAAGCACCAGATTTCTATTATTTCAAGTCTGTCAGTAGAAGAGGACAGGCAAATCCCTGCAATAATTTCACTGTTCTGATACTGTTGAAAAAAGGCCCTTGAAATGGAAATGTTCTTATAAAATTCTGACTTATAAATTCATACCTATTGTTCTTGACAATGCAGGCTATTTACTACTTACTCAACACAGTTTTTTTCATGAAAAATATTTATTATGCACCATAAATAAGTCTTCTGAAATTTCCCAGGACATATATATTAAAACCTGGACAGCTCACTCAATTTACCTGAACTTTGAATTAAATCAGTGCCCTGAAAACAGCGACATTTCCAAACTGAAACATCTGCCATAAACTATTCAAGCCACAGCAATTTGCTAAACCCAGCTCATTGAAACACCTCATATCCATCTGTCATTTCTAAGGAGACACAGAAATGACCCTTTTTGAACTTGCAGCTACCTAATTCCATCAGACATTTCTTGTGAATGACTTCCAAACTCTGCCATTAAATATGGAGATTTAATCCTACTACACTGAAGAGCCTAGGTCCTGGTACAACTGCCTGTCTGTGTGCAAGCAGATGAGTGGGAGCATCTGATAATGTTAAATATAAGCTCAAAGAGAAAAACAAAGAAGATACACACGATGACTGGAGCTGGGGGAATCCATGATGACACAAGAATGCAGAACCAGGGATACCCATAGAATTAAGGGTGACAAAAGTAAAAAGAAAACAACAAGCCAGCAGTAGCTTTGTCTCTGAAGACGTAAGAAAGTAAAACATGTGGGTCTGCAAGATGAGAGGAGCTAGAACAGCCAATTGAACTAAAAGATCACAAAGAAAAAGTATGAGCTTATTTTTGCATAGGTTTTTGGCTATTAGAGATCATTCCTGTTATTCACATTTTGTCCCCTAGACTATGGATACCATGAATTTACTGCCCCAGTCTTTCTCTTCTGATCTTGCTGACAAAAGCCCCAAGCAACTTCTGCTGCTAGTGCACACTACAAGATTATGCTGCTTTTCAGAGTACATCTAGGGCTCAAATTTATGTGAAAAGATATGATTAACAAGCTAAGATTCCTGTGTAAATCTGTTTTCCTCACTGACTTTTTGGAGAAATGTTATTTTGAAATGGTACACCAGGGAGAAACAGTGAATATACTGCCAGCCTGAACAGTGAACTGCAAGTGTTGAAAACTGATTTCTGATTTAAAAGGTCTTCTTGACCTTTTGTATAAAGCCTTTAAGTTTGATCATTAGATTCTCCCCTACTTCACGTGACACTGTGGCAGCCGAGTCTGTCTCAGAGGCTTGAGCTGGAAGGTGTCCTCTTGGTTTTGAAATGTCAGTGAGGCAGCTGCTAGCAATGTGTCCTCACTGTGGCACTCAAACTCATCAATTTCTCTTTGTTAGAGCACAGCCTGGATTACCATCCTAGAAAGCTTCAAGGCACAGCTATTTTTCTAAGCTTTTTTCTAGGTGTGGTACCAGGAAACACCACTTTTTCTTGGAGAGTCTTTCATTGGCAATGACAGTTTTTTTTCTGAACCACAGCTTAATTTAATTACCACAGCTTAATTTAATTACCACGTCAGTCCATGTTTTGTCATTCTGTAATTTCAGTAATGTAAATTATAATACATGTAAAATGTAAAAATGACTTTGTTATCTTTGCAACACTGAGCCAAACTGTACATGTTAAAATGCAATCACAATACACTGCTTAGCCAGATAGATATGATCTACTGAAGTCTGTCCAGAAAAAGATTAAAAGCATTTTTTTACACAAATTATTCAGCTTTTAATTCATCTCTGTTTATATAACCAAAACACATTTTTCAAAATGTAGGAGCAATGGTGGCTCATTTCACTGTCAGACATCACAGTGCTGCTACAGCTGACAGGTTTTATAATTAACCACACCAAAACAAAACTAGGTCTCTGTGCCTTAGGCTCAAGCTTTTCATATTATGAACCATGAACTGCACAAACGACATTTTGTTAGTGATGTATACTTCAACATTATTAAAGAATGATTTTACTCCATTCTCCTGGGAGGTTGAAAATGGAGATCTATATAGAGGATCAGCCAGTTTTCACAAAGGAGACAGAAAGGGGGGAAAAAAACCCCAGAAAATCCAAACTGAGAAAATTAAATGTTTTTGCACAGGATTGAAATTCATAATCCAATTACTCATAAAAGCCCAATGGAAAACATAAAAAAGTCTGAATACACAAAATGAAACAGCAAGAACTTAAATAAGGCTACTTTACCTACAATATTCTGATTACTACTGCAGGACACATATCTATTCTGCAACAACATTCTTAGAAAAAGCAGCAAGAAGTTTTTCCTATAGTACAATTGCAGATATAATGAAAAAGGAGATATAAAAACAGAACATGTAGCAAGGATGCCAGCAGAAGCAGCGTGTCACATGTCATGTGTGCTTCTGTTCCAGTTATCCATGGCTGATACCTTACAAGTATCACCTATGACTGCATTTTTTGGAGTAGAATCTGAAAATAAAAGTCTTGTTTGTGTCTGAGAGAAACAGAAAATATTTTCATGCTTTCTCGGTGCAAGGAAGCAAAAACTAGACTGCACAGAAATAGTAATTCCCACTATAAAAGATGTCTTCCTAAAATTATTTTTAAAAAATTTTAAAGGCTGAAGTGAATGAGGATTCAAAGAGGGATCTGCCTTTGAAGTGACATGCATGGGGACAAACAGGCTCAGAAGTGGGAGCCTTTGAAAATCTCCTGAAGTTTGGTAGCTGAACTCTCAGGCATGGCTAAGGCAGGATGTCATCAGCACCTCGAGCAGGCAACTTTCTGCTGCACCACCTAATGACTGCTTAAATGCATCACTACAGAGGCCTCCAGGGCAAACATCAAATCTCAGCTTTTGCTTTTGCTAGACTGAGAGGTACATAAGGGCTTTTGAGATAGAGGGAAGTTGCTGTAATGGGGCATGAGTATTGTTTTGTCCCAATGAACCTTTTGGATCAATTTATGCCTGTGCAACAATGTAGGTCACAGAAATATACTAAATTATGCTTGAAATACGTAAGAAAATCAGGAAATTATTTATATTTTTGAAAAATAGTAAGATGTGTCAATACCAATAAGAATCTGACTATATTACAGGTAACTCATTATCTAAATAGGATGCAAGGGTCTAACAGGATTAATTCCACACGAGATAAATAAAATCAAATGCTATGCTTTAAAAGAAAAGTTCATCCATGTTCAAGAAAAAAAAACATTTTTTCAATGCCAAAACTAACCATCATCCCAGATTAGGAAAAAACACCAATCTGTGTGCATTTCCTGGAGTGCCCAACAAGCAGTGGAAACCCAAACTCTGGTATATTTGCTGGATTTACAACGTCTAACTAGTCTTTGTGTTGGGCTGTAAAACCTAGCCACTTAGCTGGCAGTTTTCCTGAAAGGGTTACCAAAATTCTTTGGCTGCATATTTACTAGCTGTACTAAATACATGAGAAAAAAGGGCAAATTTAGCATATATTTAATTGCTTCTGCTCTTTGAAGCCAGAGTTCAACAATGCCTGGTTTAGTTCTGCAAGCCTGCAGCAGCAACACTTCAAACCTGCCAGCTAAACAACCCTGCCAGCACCACCACCAACTCTAAATCCTGCTTTGGCTTTAGTAATGCTGCATCTTTAGAAAATCTATTTCTAAATTAATGATAATATTCACGGTGACAATCAGTTTCTCAGATGAAAGCTCCACCCTGTGGCCAGCTTGTGATTCCAGCTGTTTGGCAGATACCTCTGCTGTGCCAGGCTGTCAGACAATGGTGTCATGCCTAAGGCCTGATGAAAAGGAATAAAATATATGGTACAGTGTTAAAATGTGCTGAATCAATGCTATTTACTTCAGATATAGGAGTAAATTTATAAACTTTTAAAAATTAAATCCTTTTCATATTGTTTCAGAAAGTCCTCCTTATTTTAGCCATGCTTTTACTGTCATTGTTAGTACAGTATCTTTTTGGATTTAAGACTTTGTGGAATATAGAGAGACTTAAGGATGTATTCAACTCTTTTCCAGAGGAAAGCAAGTACAGAACTGTATGAACCATTGAGACCAGATACAGGAATACCAAATGATTGGTCAGTCATGGTAATTCTTGGCTCCTAAATGATTTTAAATGTATTATAGCAAAGCTTGCACAATATCACATGAAAGTTTTCCTTTTCATAGGCCTGCACAGGAGCACCCTATGAATCTGCAACACTGGGCTTTCATTCACATCTTTGTTACCACAGCATTGAGATACACAAAACAGCTGTAGAAACAAAGGAACACTTCTTATTCAAGTACAGTAAGTGCAGACAGCCAATGAACTGGAAGACTATAGGAATAACTCTTAAATTTGTAAATCCACAGAAACATAATTACAGGTAACACTTTGGAGTAACACTACATTAAATGTGAATATTAATTAATCTTAAGGAAGAAATACCCTTTTATGCTAGCTAAGTGATGCTTGACAAGTTGACAGCAGAATCCTTAGGCAACTATAATTAAGGAAAAACCCAAACAACTGTAAGGTCATATTGTTTGCCCATATTGTGACAAAGCTGAAATAACATTCTAGAAATTCTAGTGTACTTTGACATGCTGCTATGTTGTTTTTGACCACACTAGCCTGGGTTTTATACAGTTTTGAAGGACTGTATTCTCTACTGCATCAGCCATCAGAAATTCAAGATGCCTGTCTCTCATTACTCTGTGGTTCCTGAAAATTTAAGGGATGCAGAGAATGACCATGAACAGAAATGACTCCTGGTTTGGTTGTGTGCCTGGGAAATGCAGCCAGCAAGGGGAATAATGAGAAGCACAGTGAAATGCTGCTGTAAAGAGAATGGGACACTGCTTGTGCAGAGGCAAAAAGAGTTTAACTGAGGGGTGGGGGAAGTTGTGGAAAGGATGAGAAGCAGGTAGTCACTAAGTTAGACTGCAGGAGATGACTTCTCATAGCAGCTGGACAGAAGAGCTAGGCCACTGAATCACATCCATGGTGCCTGGGAAAATGCACAGAACATGCTTTTGGGAAGAGAAAAGGCAGGAAATAACTTGAGGGATGCTACAGCAAGAAAAGGCTTAGTAAGCATCAAATGGTGCATCAAAAGTCTGAATGAGTAACTTCAGACATGTGAAAGAATGCCAATGAAGCAAATAATTGAACAAGTGAAAAACACTGTAACAGACACTGTGTTTGTGCATGAGTTTAATGGCTCAAAGTATTACATTTAAGGTTGGATTCTCTTCCCTACTGAAAGCATAAAAATAATATTCTATTTCTCAGCTTTCTGAGATTCCATTCTCAAAGTTTCACTCCCAAACAGCAGGAGAAGATGGCAGAGTTCTTTTCCTGCTGCTTTCAGGAGTACACACATGTAGTTTGAAATACATGTCAGAAGACAGCAATCAGTAATCACTTCTCTAATAATTAACCATCACCATTAACAATGGGTCTTAAATAAATGTTTTTTATCAATAAAAATATTAACTTCAAGTTAACTATCAAGTTATTTCGAATATCAGGATTAGATAATGATTTTCTGATAAAACAGAACACTTTGCAAACAAGGACTGATACAGTTAGAACAATGTTGCTTATTATTGCAACTGCTGTTTTAAGATAAGGTGCTTTTTCTAAAATGTAGATCTACGAAGACGTAGCATCAAAATCATCTTCATGGAAGGAGATTTCAATATTCAAGAAAAGCACCAACAAAGGATTGTATCTCAGTATAAAACAATTTTTCTGGTATTTCAGAGGCTATTTAAGAAGAACTGGCAATTACAGAGTCAGCTGAATAATTTTCTGCAGTTTGTGGCTTAAGAATAGTAATTTCATGTACAACATGAGCTTTGGTATTCTGAATTAAACTTCTAATTCAGCTAAAAGCATTTCTAGACAGGAAAAAAAACCAAGTAATAATTTTTGTGTTTTAGCTAATCATTCAAAAAGAAAATATTCTAAAATATTCAGCATTGTTTTAACATACATATTGCTGCTATAGAAGTCAGAGACCATCAATAAATGAAGACAATGTGAGAGGATGCCAAAGCTTGCTGCTTGATTTCTGAAAATATTTTGATCTTAACGTGTAACAACAGATTGTCAATGTCCGTGCATCTCACAGACTGCATGTTAATTAATGAGACTTGATGATCAAGAGCTCTGTCTTTTCAATTATGTTTTAACAAAATGATTTGTAAAATCAGGGCACTGCCACTGGCTAATGGGCAATCCATAAAAGGTTCAGACTACAGGAATGCAGTTACAGATACCAAAATATATATGTGAAAATGACTAATTTATGATTAATAGATGGCTCAGTGCATTCAATCTTTTTTCCAAAAGTAAGGAGGAATTCTTTAAAAAACTTCAAGACATCTGGGATATTTTCAAAATGCGCATTTCAATCAACACTGTGTTCCCCATGAGGAAACTTCACAGAATGCTTAATGTATTTTGTTTTATGTTTTCAAATTCTCCTTCCTAGCATATATTCTTGGAAATTCTTACCAAGAATATTACCTGTGGCATTTGAGCTGCAAATAAAAATCTGATGGAATCACATTTAAAGGTTTTCCTCATACAGGTCTGAGGCTTCCAGAGGGCTTCTTCATACTCTCACAGCAAAATGTTTCCAAACTGAAATACAGCAGCTCACATTGAACAGAAATTTATGTTCCAGGTTGTTGTGGTTAGTAAAACAAGAGTGCCCTCTGTCGATGATGAGCTCTGGATCAACCACTTGGGCACAATAAAATATATTCTGCTTGAAATCTGTCAAGTTAAGGATAACTGCCTCCATATTCTGACAGAAACTGATTCCAAAGTTACTAAATGTTTGAACTAAAATGGAAAATTTCCTCTTTACAGAGAACCCATGGACTTCTTCACTGAAATAATGAAAAAACAACATTTTTGTGAGAAATAATTTTACCTCTTCATAATAACGGAGATTATTCTCAGCCACATTAGTGAATGTTGATCTCATATCCCACTGCATGTTCTGCTTCCACCTGTCCCAATCTGCTTTCAGAGCGTTATTGGCACGTTCAACTTTGTCTTCAAGTTTCCCAATCTCTTCTAAGAACTAAATATTAAATGTAAACATGAAAATATATTAGGAAGATCACCATTTCCACAATTATTGAAATCAATTGACTGTAGTGGAGATGAAGAGAACTGCAGAACCAAGGTTGGTGTTTAATTTAGCAAGGAAGTCTTTCCTCAGGAATAAATTTAGAATTAATTCTTAATTAATAACTCACTAGAATTTCTGAAATATTAATAACAGAAAATATAGATCAGAATTGAAGTGTTCTTGGAGATATTTTTATTCACTGAGAACTTACGGACTCTGGCACCTCTTCACTAGCACTTGACAGAAATGCATCTAAAAAGTAATATATAGAGGGCTTTACTGAAGCAGAATCAATTGTACAAATTAGATTTGGCCGAAAAACTGAGAAAACCTTGACAGAATCTTTAATAATAGGAGAAAACAAAATGGGGAGAAGACAGCAGAAATCAAAATCACAAACTTTCTGATTTCTTGCCTGAACTGTATGTGAACATATGAGAGAAAAAGAAATACAGAAACAGAGAAAGAAATTAAATGAAAGGACTTCTACAGAGAAGAAACTCTTTCACAGCAATCCAGGGCCCAAAACCTTGAGGGCTACCCTACAGACATTTCTTGCTTCTAATTACTTTACTGCAGATGCACAAAGTGACTTTCCAGCTAATGGGAGTAAGTGGACAGAGGCCCTGTCTTTAATGAGTTTTCTGGCCTCAGTAATTTGGTTCCCCATTGTAATTTACTAATCAGCTGTGTCAGTTCTGGCTGGCACCAGGTCACAGAACGAGGTACATCTCCTCTGGCTACAAAGCAGAATCATCCGCTGGGACTGCAGAGCCACTGTCTGCAGCAGCACAGAGGGGAGGCACAAACACCACCAAAATAAGGACCTTCAAGCAGGAAAACTTAATTCCTTGAACTGCTTCCACTGCAGCTCAGGCTCCATACATTTCTTCTTTTTTCTTATATTCTGCCACAAAGCAAATAGTTTCTTCCTCAGGCCACACCTGTGTAAAGTTGTATGGCTACTTTTGGTTTTTGCTTTTGCAGAGCTGGTGTTTTCATTGATAGGAAGTTCAGGATTCCAGGACTAACTTCCAGGATTTTTAAGGAATGCTTATGCTACTGGCAGAACACAGAAATGCCAGAATTCAGAGCAAGATATAGGAAGTCTTGGTGCACAGCCCCCAGCTTGTACCACGCAGGGGAGAACGGTGCTCGAGTGCAACAGCAGGGATGGTGCCATCAGACACAAACTGAATCATCAAACTGCCTAAAATGGCCACAGAACCTGGATTCCGTGCAGCTCTTAAAGAAGCCAAAAACTCCTTAGCTAGTAAAACTGAAAATTTCATCTGAATGGAGGTTATCCACAGTCCATAATAAACACTTTTAGTTAGACTTGATTTCTTCACTGCTTTTCTTTGCCACACTTCTAGATTAATGAAATACTGGTTATTAATCAGGAACAAAATGAAAAAAAAAAATTATTTCTACTTTACCGAAAAACTCAAGTTCAATTATCTGGCCAGACCACTAATCAAGCTACAGACAAGGTTGATTTCAACTACCAACACTGTATTCAAAATAAAAATATTAATCCAAAGTTTAAATGTGGGGAAATTATCTTTAAAGAAATTACAGACAGGTCGATTTGATATTTTGACCATGTTCCATGCTAATTGTGTTTCCTTCAAATACCAAAAAATGAATGCACACAGAATACTGAAAATTATGACATTTTTAAGACGATTTAGAGTATGAAAGGCAGTTGAATACATTCTCTGCTTTTGCAAAAAAAAGTTCCTACATGGGAATGCACTAACCTACGTACACAAAGAACTTATCTGACTTAGAAGTCCTGGCTACAGCTGCTTCCCCTTACCTCATTCTTTATAATTTTATAACTTAAAGTAATTTATTTTACAGTTTGTTTTGTCTAGCCTTTTCTAGGAACTGTGACTTTCTTCCATACCGTAGTCAGAACATGATGTGGACAGGTAGATTCTGTTATATGACTCTGCCTGGGTATGCAGTTTAAGCATCCTACTCTAAAGCCCCAAACAACATATTGTATTAAGGCAAGGGATGAAGTTCAGGTCTAAAGACAGCTTTGTGCCACATGTCACCATGTCAAGTGAGATGTTCAAGGTCTACTTTTTCCAAACTGAAATAGCCATCAATACTACTCTCTTTAGCTGCCATGACAGCAGAAATGAAAGAATGGCTTGGATTTAACAAAAATATCTACCTAGTGTGTTCCTCATTTACAAGGTACAAATTGTTACAATTGATCCTGCAAATTAAACAGGATTCTGAATCCATTTTCTTACATTGATCTCACTGAGGCAGCCTGTGTGAGAAATGAAATCTCCCATCAGTGATGGCCAGAGGCCAGCACTGCACTAATCAGACATGGGACCAGGGCACAGGAGGGTGGAAGCCAAAGAGACCTAGCCCAACAGCCAAATTACCTGGTAAGTGACACAGCATTTTACACTATCTCACTATGCAAAATAGCATGAATTTCTATCTGCTACATGAATTAATCCTACAGCTTGGTGATAGTAACCCCTTTTTAGCCTGGAGTTAAAACACAAAATATATTCAGAATGAAACAGATTCAGCATTTCATCTCTTTGCTGCTCAGTTTCAAGCCTGAACACTAGAATCCTTAAGTTGGCATTTAATGTTTATCTCGCTCTGTCAGAGCACATTATACCAACCTTTTTTTCAGAATTATTATCAGCCCTAGTGGCAAGACTTAAACTGTTAAAAATGCCCAAACCAGGAAGGGATACACTAGCATTGCTGTGTAGCCTTCAGGATGGAGTGTGGGAGCAACGGAGCAGCATATCCCAGCATCTTTCCAGCCACAGCTCTAGGGGTAAGAAATGTCTAGATAAGCAGGAGGGCAACAAAGTGCTCCCAAATATCTGTCAGAGACTGCATCCAAAATAGGAATCTTCAAACCATCCATACCCTGCACAACTGCCTCCTTCGTGGACCAAATTTTGGGAGTGGAAACCAAGGTTCTGGCTTTTTTAGCAGCACCACAAGCAGCTTTTTAACACAGCTCAAGAAAATATTTTTTTTCATAGCTGATGAACCTAATGTCCTATAAGGTTTAATTTGCAATTCCAGCCTATTTTATCTGCACTAACCTTGGGCATGTTTTGCATTCTTCTGCTGTAAAACTTCGTCTTTGTTGAATCATTTAATGTTTGCCATGACCAATGCTAAATATCTCACAGCCTTTTATCAGCTCTAATGACAGCCTGAGACTCCTTATCTGTGGTGGAAATGTACTTCAAATGAGATTAGGGTGCACGCCACTCATTGTCAGCAAAATTTCTGGCTACTAGATTGCACTGACAAGTTCAATCTGACATCTGTGAGATCGTTAGAAGCCACAGAACTTCTCAGGAATAGATATACACCCAAATGCAAAAACACTCAAACTTGGTGTTTGACACCCATTCCAACAAGATACCTGTTTAATGACCACCTTTTATTATTAAATCAGTCTAGTTAGAAGAGTCAGAAAAATACTTCAAAACATAATAAAAATGAAAACATAGTAAAAAAATGACCAAGAAAATAGTTAAGTCACTTGAATGGTTAAAAATAGCAGTACACCATTCTCTGTTGCCAAACTATCCTTACTAGAAAAAGGCTTCAGCTTCTAATTAAGAAAAGTCTTCAGGATACAGCTGCCACTCAATTAGAGAACACAGGATTTTATTATTAGATTAGACTAACAGACATCTGTTTTACTGCTCTTCTGAGACTGCAAGGAGAACCAGGCTCTCAAAAACAGGATTCTCTGAAATGAGTAAGAAATAGAGGGGCTGGAAAGATAAAGCAAAGATCTGAACACCTGGGTAATCACAGTCTCCAAAGCCTTTATCAAACTGTAAATGCAGATATGGAAACATATAAACATTGAAAAAAATAAGTTTGGGCAAGCTGATTTTGAAATCCTACTGGAAACAGGTACAAACATCTCATGATGGAGTAAATCATTGTCAATATCAAATCAACATGGTATGATCAATACTAAGCTAAAATAAAAATATTCCTTTTTTATTTGTAAGAGTTCAGGAAAAGGGAAGGCATCCACATCATCTGAGAACTCCATCAGATATTAACAGAAATGCATCCTGAGAAGATGGCACATCCTGCCAGGCTATGCTGCCTTTCTGCAGTAAACAACAATGATTCTGGCTGCTAAACAGGCTGTACAGAGCTGAATTAATCGCTGAATGCACCTGCCATGGCTACCAACTCCCAGCCTAGGGGCCTTCTCCAACTCACCATCCTCTGTGCATTTCATAATGGCTTCAAGCTTTAAACTAAGGAAAAAGGACAGGAGAAACAGCAAAGAAAGTAGAGAAACGGAAACAAATTAGAGAACACAAAGGCAGTAAGTAAATAAAATTTCTGCTTCAGGAAAAAAACCCTCAAAACCAGAGATATTTACTTAATGTCCCACTGCACTACACAGAGGCAAAGTGTTATATAATGTACAATACCTACGGCAGATATCAGAAATTGGTAATATATTCTTATTTATTATCTCAGTGTTAAAAAATCAATGAAAATATGTATTTCAAGTGCCAAAACCTATCTAAACAGCTCATCTTTACATGGAAACAAATCACAACAAGCCTAATAAAAAGTATCTGAAATGTTAAAGATTTTGTCTTTTGATGTACTAAAAAGTTGTTAGTCATTTTTACATGTTATTTACCGTATAACACTTGGTGTTAATACTGTGCTAAAAGGACAGTATTTAGGCTGGAGAGTTTAACAATCAAAAATTTCAAAAATGCCAATTCTCATCCCAGAAGTTGTTTTTAATTGGCTCACTGAGCCTTGCTGGTGGTTTTGGGGATGCCTGTCCCCAAGTGCCAGTTACAGTCTGACTTCACTAGAATGAATGAAGGTGTCATACTGGAAGCAAAAAAATACCCCTGGGCCCAACTATAGAAAAAAATAAACTTGAAAGAACAGACTACAGAACATTTTAGTTTAAATAAGTTTAATGAACAGCTTTGCTGCTTCTAATCACCTCCTCTCCCTCTCCCACATCAATGAGGCAGCAGTTCCAAGAGCACTGCAGCAACTGTTATGTTCTTTTAGCTCCAAGTGTGGAAGCAAACAGAAAAGCTAACCATAAGCTGTGGTACAGCCTGTGCTGCCAAAGCCCAGTGCTCTCCCACTGAGAGCAGCCCTGCCCTCCAGCAGCCCAGCTACAGAAGTGCTGCTCCTCTCTCATGGAGCCTTTGCCTGGCACAAGGAGCTGCAGGAGGTGTAGGGACAGCCCCCAGTGCCAGCACCTCCTTCTGCTGCACATCCTTTGCAGCTGCAATAAGGCCTGGAAGGTTCCAGCTTTCTGCACATACTCACCAGATCCTTTTCTGTCTTTTTATTGACTAAAGCATCAACTTTGGAATCCAGCTCGCCTTGAATTTGGTCTCTCCTTTTCAAAACGCCCTTAGTACAGAAGAAAACAAAAGACAAAAAGAAGTAAACTGCACCAAATTTTAGGTTTTTCAGAAAACCATCAAACAAATTGGCTATTTGATAAAGAAGATCACCAAACTGATACCATTTAATAATTCTGACATATGTTTTATATAAAAAAATTAAAATAATGAAGACTTATTTTTCCATACCTGTATAGGTTTTTCAAGAATCTTACTAAATCTAAAATCAGAGCCACAAGAATCTGCTATACACAATATCACTGCCAGTTGAATAAGCAGAACTGCTACAGCAGTTTACTTGGTATCAGCTTACCTTACTCTATATTCATTTAAAAACAGCAACATGAGTCTGCCAAATCTCATGAATAGAAGTATCTTCTTTGAGTAAAATTTACAATATCAAGTACAATGACTAAAAATGGTATACAAGGCATTACTGAAATTGTGACTTTAACCTTTAAGGTTATTTTGTAAGAGCCAAATGTAGTTCTGACAGAGGTAAAAGCTATCAGAAAAATCAGATAAAGTTATCTGAGGAAGGACAGGTTTTCTACCATTAATATTTGTGCTTATTTTCAGCATAGGTAATTTTTACCTACTTTGAAACTATCTTATCAGGAATTTGGTTTTTAGCATAATGTCAAAAAATATTTAGAAAGAGGAACAAACATTACTTGTTAAGCTACAAAACAGGAACAGTATTACAGATTAAATTTCCATTTCCAGTGCTCATTTGCTCTGAGACCCTGATGAAGCCTTACAAATGTCCCTTTGTCTTAGCTTCCTCATCTGTAAAAGCTCACTCAGGTATGTTTATCTTGCAGAAATGTTGCAAGGCTTTAGTCCTTTTGAAAAAAAATCAGGAACAGGACATATATAATTACAAATCTCAAAACCTTCTTTTACATTACCTTGCCACAACTGGTTTTATGCTTCTTCTGCAGAGATTCACCTCTAGCACAGGGCATGTTGAAACAGCACAGGGCACAAGCAGCTCTACCTTCTCTAGATTTCTTATTTGACTGAGTTCTCTCTGAAATCTTGACACTTTATCAAACATGATAGAATAATTTAGGAGCTTAATTTTCAAATCATTTATCAATGTTTCTTTTTGAACAGGTAATCACTATAAAAAATTGTTAAACCTGACTGTGGGCCTTTCTGAGCAATAGATTTGCAATATAGAGAAATGCTCATCAATAGCTTGGAATCTCTTGGTTAGATAAATACGGAAAATGTTTAGCTGGAAGCACAGAAGCAAAACGACTGGAACAACTTTTCTTAATAATACAAATGTTTTCTCTTTTTTTACTATTTCTTTTGCTTCTTTTAAAACTTTTAATGACTGCTTGGCAACATTTATTACAAATACACTTTAAATTACAAGACAAAGAAAATTATTTTAATATTAAGGTGCTATATCTATAGACAAGTGGTGATTCTAATGGCAAAAAGAGGCATTATTTTTTTAAACATATTTTTATACTTTTACAGGATTTTTGTGTAATATTTAATGGTACCTTGCCACAAAACCCACACATAATTTTGTGTGGACCCATAACTAATTAATGCTGTAATTCGTACCCTGAGGGACAGCAGATTTGCTTTGTGGATCAGTCAGGAAAGGGTTGGTACAGACGTAAATATTTTAGCTATGAATTCACATCTTTTCCCAGTTACAGGCTGAACTCTCAACAGTGGAAAATACAAGGACTGTCTTGTATTGATCACACCTTGTTCTGCACATTTGCATACAATCTTGGCAGCACTACACCAAGGTCCCTGAGATGAGGGGTTAAACACACCTCTGAAAGGTTTACTGGTGGGTGACTTCCACAGGGTATTTTTAAGTATTTTACTGCAGTGACTAGTATTTCTCTCTCTAAAGTTCAAAAGTGAAATAAGCAGTAAGAAAAATTCATGGTGAATGAAGAGAAAGGAACAGCTGTAGAACAGGAATGAGCTACTGAAGGTAGACTTCTCCTCTGGACAGGAACCTCATAGCAGCCTAAGACTGTGTTGCAAATGCTGCAACAAGAAAGCTACAAGCAGAAAAAAATGCAGTGGGCAACAGGTACTTGTAAGGATTCCAAGAAGAGCTAGGCAGTCATCCTGGGGCTTGTCCCCAGAAACATCTATGTGCTCTGGACAAAACAGAATGCCTGAGAAAGGGTGAGGGTGAGCCAGGCTAAAAAAGAGAAGGCAATGGGCAGGCAAGCATCTCCTCAGAAGACTACAGTCACTCATGAGTAACAGATACAGAAATTCTGAATAGTAAGGAAGCAGGAGAGACGATGACCTGCAATTGCTAGGACAGTAACTTCTTCAGATCTTTAAGCAAAGCAGAAGCTACCTCCATTACCAGCATGTACATGCAAATTATGAGGCCTGTGAGATACAGGGTATTTTGTACAACCCCTTTTTCTGTGAAGCTTGTTTTAAAGACGGCAGTCATTGCAGCAGGAATTCCTAACTCTCAGCAGCTAAGCCCTACTGAGAAAGTGGCAATACTATGTAGAGTGCCTTGGTTAACTTGGATCTTGCTCTACCTGTGGCCTGTAAGATTCTCACAGTCCCTACTCACAAACCACTGCAGCAGGAGCTGGGTTCCCAGCAGTAACACAATAACAGATTCTGCAGCTGGCATTGCTCAAAACCTAGACAAAGAGGGGTTTGTACACATGTTCTGCTTTCTGGAGGCAGCAAAGTGGGAATCATGGCATACTGAATTCAGTTATTTAATTATGTTGATTATCCACCAGCACTGAATATATCAGCTCTGGAGTCTGATTTTTTACATCCTCTCCAAGTGTAAGAAAAATACATACATAAAGGGAACTGAGAGCAGTAGCTTACGGCAAAGACTAACACATGCTTATATAATGGTGCAGGGACTGAAGTTCCCAGCTGTTCTGGAAAAAGAAAACATACTTTAGGAAGAGCTCCTAGAAAGGGAAAAACCTCTCCACTCCTTTTCCCACAAACAATCTGTTACTCAATGAGTTCGAATTTTGGCAGTGTCAGGAAAGGTCTTTCTCAGCTGCTGCCCCCAAACCCTCTCTGCCACAATGCAGAGCTCACCGAGGATGGCAGAACTAGACATCCCAGACCAGCTACCCAAGGCTGCCTGCCAGGCAAAACTATCAAGCTCCTCTTATTTGGAAGGGGCACCTCTTGCCTGATTAGCAAAGGAAACAGGACCAAAGGGACTCCCCGATAATGGACAGGTGTCCTATGCTGTGCATGCTTTGTAATGAGTAAATACAGTGACTGTAAAGTCAATTTTGCCAGCTACAAATTCCCTCCTGGCCATTGTCGCTGGACTAAGTCAAATTTCACATAAAGCCATAAAGAGTCCTTCAGGAAACCTTACCATGAGAATTTCACTGTAGAGAACATATTCATGTAAAATGGGCAGCAGGTGCTCTGAAAGCCCTGCCATCCGCTTCTCCGTGGCCTTGCAGCAGCGTTCAATGCAGCTGGCAATGCCCTTCAGGGACTCTGCTATGTCTTCTTCTGATGCTGACCACAGTGTGTGGATGGGGCCATACTCCTTCATTTCATTAAAATAGTCTTAAAAAGAATAGATATACATATTACTTTTTTGTTCATTAATACAGGGCTAAGCGATACTTTGTATTTACTGTGAACCAAGCAAGAGACTGAGACTAATGTTTAAATTTGCTCAAATGACCAAGGTAAGTAAAACTCCAGTTCATTGTTTATGAATAAACTAATCAATTAATGTATTGTGATTAAATAGCTTTGAGAAACCCATCAGCAAGAAGGCCCCAGACATTTCACAATGACACACATACTCAGGCAGACCTGAAGAGGTGTATGCAGACACCAGTGACCTGCATTACTTCATGTTGTCACTCATACAGAGCAATGGGAGCCATGGCACTTGATCTGACTTGCTGACTTCTCCTCATCTTCTTGCTAAATACAGTCTTAGTTACTAAAACTCAAAGATTTGTTATGTCCCAAAAGCTTCAGAAGAAACACTGAAGTTCACTCCTGCTCGGTAGGTATCTCCTTCAGTAGTTTTTATTAATTTAAATGCAGGAATATCCTATTAATTACTTCTCTTATGTTTCTAGAGCAAGTGATTATCCATAAACAGAGAGGGCCCACAAATCACTGTGCCATGCGGTAGGGCTAAACATGGGCAAGCTGCAGGTCACAGGAGGATACTGTGAACACATTGGTCATGTATTAAAAATGCAATTTTGTCACTACTAAATTTATAATGAAGAAATGCCTAGGAAAGATGAAAGCAGCTGTTTGGCATGAAGAGTGAAATGTTTACTTTGAGATTAGATGGACAAAAAAGTTCCTCTATGGAAGATGTCATCAAGAGCCCCATGTTAAGGCACTGCAAGCAGGAAAGCTCTCTGGATCACAGCTATCAACAATTCCTATTCACAACAGTGTGGCCCTGCTCACAAGTGTTCTGACAAGTGTTGTTTGGAAAATCTAGAAAGAAGATATAACCTACAGCATTTGGGAGCATGTCAAAATTCTTAAGCTTTTCCAAGAAATATTTTGGTACTGATACCTTGAACCGACAGACCTCAGACAGCTACTTTCACTGGAGGGAACAATATCAAAAGGAACTCTTTTCACCCACATGTATTTTTCTTTTATAACACCCTTTCAATTCAGTGAAGACACACTGAGATCTGGCACTGCACAAAAAAGCTCAAGGACTCAGTTATGAACACAGAGCAGCTCTTCAAATTATATTATACAGACAAGTAAATACTTCAAGTGCTACCCAGTGGAAATTCTACTGAACAGGCTTTGTCTGAGATCAAGATCATCTCGGAATCTCAGAAAAGTCAGCAACTTAGCATTCCAACTAGGTGTGTGAGCTGCTCTTACTTAAGGAAAAAATTAAGATTAAGCCATCCTTCTTGAGAAAACTCTAACAGGCACAGCTTATCATGACAAAAATTATGGCCAACAGTAAAGCTATAAAAAAAATTACAATCTACTTGGTCAACACAGTAAAAAGATGCAGAACAAAATTAAACAAAGAGAAGTTTAGAAATCTGCAATCCTCATGTCAATATCAGATTGCACAGAAAACTGTACATTCCCTTCAAAGTTAAAACCCAAAGGTCATAAAGCTTTCCAAAAAAGTTCAAGTTAAAAGACAGCCATATTTAGTACATTTTCTTCTAAGTTTCTTGTTAAGTAGCTGAATGACATGATAAAACTCTTCATATCAAAAAAATTATTCAAACTAACTTGAAAGTCTGCCAAAAAGATGATCAGAAAGAAAAACACAGCATAAACATAAAAATTTCCCTTGGTCCTTGCTTGCTGGAAAGAGTATTTTGCCTACCACAATGAAAACTGATTTATTTTTAAATTTCTTTAATCAATAAAACTGATATATGTTTTCTACTTACCCCTTTCTTCCTTGTAAATCCTATGAGCTATTTTATCTAGTAAGTTTATTTTCTGACTAAATGTTTCCATGTAATTGTTCATTTCTGTAAACATTTCAGGACGATTTTTAACCGTTCCTCTTACTGAGGATGCTACAGCTCTGACGGTCTGTCCCATCCTGCTCAGCAAACCAGGACCCTGCTTCTTGTGTGAGGAGAGTTCCTAAAGACAGAACAAGCTCTCTTTACTTCCAGGTACTTCAGTTAATTCTCTGAAAATAATAAATACAGGGGTTTTTTTCCTTTTTTTTTTTTAACAAAACTACACACATAATTCTCTGTCTTTTTAGTCTATTAATGTTGTAATTATTAGGCCACTGTCAGAACCATTGCTGTACTGTGCTTTTACTGGCTATGTGCCTTTCTGGGCAAACACAAGCATGCCATGTATGACAGTGTCACAAGAATGGTTGAAGATGGCAGAGAACCTTCAGCCCTTCACTCCTCAGGGTGAGTTAGATGGTTTACAATCTAGTTTTTTGAAAAGGAAGGCAGAGGTACTGACTGAACAAATAAGTCTGAGAAAAGAAGGCAATGTTCCTACTGGAGGAAGTAATCCCTCTATTTTTTTAAACTCCTTTTATACATTCCTAGAATAACCTTTGCTGAAATTCAGAGGAAGGCTTTTCTGAGTACAAAACTCCAATTTGCAAGTGGATGCATTTTGCAACAATGCAACAGGAATAGGCTGTATTTTTCTTTCAGGAGATTAGCAAAACTAATAAAAAGGAAAAGACAGTCTCATGCCAAAACAATAATTAATTAAAACCACTGTTTTCCTCATAATCTTGGAAACTTTTATGTGTACCAAAAAACAAGCAGAGTTGAAATATTATGAATTTGCCGCAAAAATCCAAAATGCAGTAACAAAAGCAACTCTGGTACAGCAATATTTATAATGATGTGCATGATTACCAAAACCATAGAAGAAAAGGTTATCTCAGGTCATGAATACTCCATAAATTCCTGCCTGCTTCTGCCACTTCTGTAACAAACCATGGGATGACATTACTGAATACTGAAGCAGGGAGGCTCCTGATATACCCTACTAACAAAACATGTGGTTTCACATAACTGTAAATAAAAATAAAGTCATTTTACCCAGGCTTGTGCAGTAAGAAAAATTTTGAAGTCCTCATTAAAAGTTAAAGTTGGATGATCAGCAATACGGTTCAAAAATTTATGTAAAGCTTTTCTTCGAGTCTCAATGAATTCATCACTAAATCGTTCCACCATTCCCTTCATTATGAATTTTTCAGGCAACGGCTAAGGAAAAAAAGAAGAAATATATTGTATAATCTGCATGATATTCAGAGTATTATAACTGTTCTTCTGCCAACTAAAAACAATATATACCTTGTGAAATCCATCACGCAATAACCCAAAAGCTATATAAAGTTATCATATTCAACTAAAGTATACCATTTTTCTTGTAATATACATTGCAGAGGAACACAAGTACAAATAAGAAAGGACATAAATTACTGCAAATGCCACAATTAAAAACCTAAGAAATACCTTTATGTGATTTTTGTCACATACATATAAAGCTAAGGAAAATAGGTTGGCTTAATGTTTGTGAAACTTCAGTTTGTGAAACTGAAGAAAGACCTCAAACATCTCTGTATTAAACTGAAGCCATCTTATTAATAAATAAAAATAACTTAAGTTTTAGCAAACAAACAGGAATAATCAGTGTCGGATGTGTTTCTTCAAGTTTGCTCTTCAGCCAAAGGAAATCCTGATATCGTCTTCGAACTTCATATTCACTGGAGTCAAATTCACCACGGGTTGTCTGAACACCAAAAGCAGAAAAAACAGGCTTAGGTTAGCATACCAGAAAAAGAAGTTTTAGATTTTGGAGAAAAAGTACTTGAAGGGAATGCATACATTCTATTTGGCCCCTGTTACTGGTTTGCCGTTATTTTAAAGAACAATAATCAACTCCTTGAAGGGCTCACACATCCTATTTTAGCAAGGAATCAACGTTCTATTGGGGAAAAAAAAAGTGAGCACTAAGCTGCACTTTGTGCAGTGACATAATTACTATCTTACCACAATGTTTCCAAATTATTGCAATAATTAGTTTAGCAAGGCATTTTCCTTCCAGCAATCACAGTTATGTTCGTTACTTTTAGGGCACTTCTTTTAAAGTGATTAGTGAGGAAAGTCCATTTTTAGGGCTCTGAACGAAGCCCAAAGCGCTGACACACGTCCTTGGGAGCTGTTGACATTACTCAATAATCTTCATGTGAAAACATAAAAACTTCAGCACCTCACAGCAAAAACACTTCCCGCACTGCTTAATGGATTCTGCGGCCCATCATCGATTCTGGTTTTGCAGCCCCCTTACAACTTGCCAACAAACCTTTAATGCCTACAAAAACTGCTTATTACAGATTACAAAACTGTCAGATCATGAGATTTATTTTACCTCTGCTCTGTCTTCTAGAGGCAAGCCACAAAGAGCCCATGTTTTCATTAATGTGTGCTTTTTAGCATTCATTGTTGCAGAGAGATTTATAATGTGATGCAAGTAAATTCTAAAAACCTCAAAACATGCTTTTGTATTCTAAACATTTTTGAGGGCTGAATAAAAATTTTTCTAGGTATGTGGGAGGAATGCTATTACTTTATCATCAACAACCAGCACTCCAAATTAAATATGATAAGAAAGGATAGAAGAGATAAAAAAGCAAAAGCAATCCCCTTACAGCCCTCTCATACTTGCCTGAAGAAAAAATCTTCTCTCATCTACAGAAACAGGCATAAAGTCAAAATTATTGCTAGCAACCTAACAAAGATAGCTCTCTTCCTACTTGTTAAATATTTTATGAGGAATTGATATCACCTCTGATTTAAAGATGAATAATTCCAATTTGAAAATTTGCTTTTAAATGAATCTTCTAAGAAGAACTCAAAGTAAAATAAATTAACAGTGCAATTCTCAAAACGCAGCCTGCAGAATATTTACTGGTAATCTCAGAAGACCCTGCCTGGTCTCACAAGTCTGACTTTCTTCCTTATTTCCTTTAAATAACTTGCATTCGGGACAACTAAAAATACACCTAATTGTTTCCTAATACTACTTTTTCATTGGAGAACTGTGGCAGTTTCCCCAGAAATCCTATGCAACTGTAAATGGGAAGCAAGCATCCATGTGTTAACGGATGCTGCAATAAGAAACAAATGGAATTGAAAGAATGCAGGAGGTAATGTTTATTCAAGACATAAGACTAGTAGCCTGTAAGTGATTCAAAGTGCTAATATAGTGTCTTCAAAGTTTATCAGTCCTTTGGCTGTTTCCTGTTCCTGCTGAAGATCACAAGAGAAAATGTTGTCTCATAGCACTATTTTGCCATTGACGAATTAGTAACTGTTTTCTCAACATAAAGAATCTAAGCACATGTGTATGCAGACTCACACTGATTTTTTTCCCATTATCTATCACAGTTTCATGCAGTTTTAGTTGACTAAAACTCAGGGCAAAATTAAATTTAAGAATATCTCTGAGAATGCTGTGCAAGAAGAATGAAAATACCAACTGTTATAAAAGTAAGCCATTAAATCCATGACTAGATACTCACCTTTGTGACTACTCTGTATGTAATAAATGTTTCAATGGCTGTAATGTGGCTTTCAGGATCATCAACTATAATGAAGAGATCTCTTAATTCTGGTCCATCCTCAAATTTATACTGGTTTATCATTGATGAGGGGGATATTGGCACTGAAGGACTGAATGAGTTTACCTCAGTCAGAGATGCATCCTACAGATAAGAAATGAGAACATCCATATCAATACATCTTTGCATACAAACACGTCTCAGATGCTAAAATGGCAAGCTTTTAAATAATCTGATAGAACAGATAAAACCTGGAGCAGATGAAAGAATTCTGTAGTACATAGGAAATCTACTATTATCCTTTTCAGTATTTGCTCTGGTGAGGATGTAAGAAATGAGATTTATTCTGAAATGGATGAAAGAACAAAATACTACCATTTGAGAAGAATGTTATGCATAGCCAGAAAGAGAACTTGCCTATGAATAGTAAAATTAGTTATGAACCAACCACCCATTAATTGTGTAGGATACTTACCAGATCTATTAAAATTGTGAGAAATCAGTTACTGAGGACTTGTGATATTTGAATTATCTCTAATTACCTGAACAGGATGGATAAAAAAATGATGATTTTAAAAAACACACGGCAAAATGCAAATCAGGATTTCAGTTTGCATTTATTTTAAAATAAAGTTTGAAGTGGAAAACAATTACAGGTACCTAAATTATTTTTTTTTTAAAAGGAAAACAGTAAGTAAGGATGCCATACAACTTTGCTGCTTAATTTCTAAAAAAAATAGAGAAACCACTGTTTTGCTGAAGTGAAAAATCACTTTTTGATACCACTGACCACTTCCACAGAACTCTGTAAGAGTATGTTCTCATAGCAGAGCGGCTGCTTCTGCTAGTGCATTCAATAGTACTCACTCAACTGCTGAGACACGAGGTAGAAATCACAAACAGGCAAGAAATCTCATTTTCTTCCTTAGATACAAGTCTGGGTGAGATCTACTAATCTAGAATCTTGAAGGATACAGTTACCATGAAAATAAATTGAATTCACTAACTTCAGAAAATAGCATAATGAATTAATAAATCATTAGAAATAATAGAGAAATTTAAATAAATAATTATATTTTAAATATCAAATACTGTGTACGGCTTTTTAAATATATGCAATACAAAGTATTATTTTCGTAACAAACTTTAAAATGAATCAATTTTCTAGAAGTTTTCTAAAAGGGTAGTTAGACTACACTGACTATGAGTGGCAAAGAGCTGTCCTCTCCAGTGCCTTGTTAACTATGGAGGAAGGTGAAAAGGGATGTGGTTAAAGAGGAAACTGCTCAAATGCCAGGACTGGAAAAGTGCAAGTCCACACTAACTGGAGTCATGGCATCATCCCAAGGATCTCACAGGAATGAAGATCCCTACTGTAGTGCTGCTGAGTGGGAGAGAGTTGCTTTTTGCCTTTAATTTCAACTGGATCAAAACTTCCTCTGGAAACACCTTATCTTTTTCTTTTTCTTTGGATTTATCAGTGTACTCCCTTAAATATGGAAGAGACATTTATACCAGATTTATGCCCAGAAAGCATTTATGTCCCGTTCTCCTCCCATCACTTACATGCAGTTCTTTGAACAGGGAGAAAAAAGCAACACAGAACTAAAGACAACACTTTAAATTTACACAGTGGCTTCCTTGTGCACCTGCCAGTCACTTTACTTTTACTCAATGCGTTCCTACATGATTTCTATACAGTCAGCAGCATCCTGAGTGGTGCAGAATAAACAGAGCTGTTGTCAGGGCCCGCCAGCACTGCCTGCCCAGGGTCTCGATGAAGAATGAGGACTGCTAGCTCAGAGCAGCCCATGCAATTCAAAGTGCTGAGACAATGGGAAATTTCCAGGGAAAGAAAAATGCATGTGAGCATGTAAGGGACTTGAATGGCCATATAATTTGAAAAGTAATGACTCTGCAGGGCCTAAATTGGATCAAGGTAAATGTGTTTCATAT
The DNA here is from genome assembly GCA_025920805.1 of Petroica traversi. Taxonomy (NCBI): domain Eukaryota; kingdom Metazoa; phylum Chordata; class Aves; order Passeriformes; family Petroicidae; genus Petroica; species Petroica traversi. The sequence continues at coordinate 18,299,549 of JAHLSL010000008.1, read as the reverse complement.
TTTCTCATTTTCCGTGGGGCATTAATGTCTTAATGTTTCATTCCTTCTTCTAGGTTGCTACTAAAAATTGCTCTATTCATGCAGGTGTCTGAAAGTGTATTTTTATGAGGAAGGGCTTATGAATATGAGGTTTGAGAAACAAAATATGGGCAATAAAAATCCACAGAATAAGCAAGTCTTTGGTTATGTTTAATACAGCTCTAGTATTCATGTGCACATGAATGGATACATTCAAGTTTTAAAAAAGCATCTGTCTCCTTATCCTCATGATACTTCAGGTTTACTTCCAGTAATTCTTGAAGTTCATGTGACCGAAGTTTGATGTCATCACAGAAACACAGTAAAAAGCCCCCCCGATAATTTTCTATACAGCTGTAATTCTGTGGTTAGAACTATGTTTTAGTGTGACGATGAGGGCAGTTTTGTAGCACAAGAAAAACAGACAATTCTTCAAGCTCTTGGGTTGTGTAACCTTCTTCCTCTTCATCCATGCAAAGAGCATCAAGGCCCTGTCCCACAAAATTATGTCCTTTTTCCCACCTCCCCCATCTCCACCTACCTACAGTACCCCTTCTCCTTCCAAGCCCCTTCCCTCCTGACAGAGCAGTTGGCAGAGCTGTGTGTGCCAGCCCACACACAGGTTCATGCCTTTTGATTTACTGGCCAAGAGACCAAAGCAATAGAAAACCAATGAGCTCCTGGCAGTATGAAGGCCTTTTTCTAGGACTCCTTTCTCTAATACTTGCAGTTACCCCATCTCAGTCTCGTGTTTGACTGCAATTGGTCATTAACACTCCAAAATATATAAGGGAAGGAAAACACTCCTACAGCAGGAGCAGCCTCAAAACAGGGTATGGACACAGCTGAGACTGCAGCTCTTTGGAGAAGACATCAAGCCTGGGGGTTTGTCTAAACAATCCTCTTCCAGAGCACAGGTCCTGACCCCAAGGTTACCTCTGTCCTCCATCCATCCACCCATCCCTCCATCCCTCCCTCCCTCCCTTCCAGCTTGCAATAATCTGAAGCCAGCATCCAAAACCAGGTCTTGAGATAAAGGACAAGGGGCAGAGTTTGTCTTATAAGTGAATAGCTTGGCTGTTGGAGCATTCTTCAAAGAAAATAACAGATTCAGGATGACTGATTTATAAGTGACCAAGGAACTATTCTGTCTCAAATTCTTGATGAACTTGAAGAAAAATCTTGAAGAAAAATCAGTCTCTATGCAATTCTGAAGTGGTATATACATCTTTTCCAGAAATATTAATAGGCTTTCTGTAATTATGAATGCAGACAAACACTGTGAAACAGAGCTTGAAACAGAGCTTGAAACAGAGGTGCTAAAGATTTTAAGTATTAACCAAACTGCTGACAGCTTTGTCAATACTACACATCAGTTATCAAGGAATGCAAAGAATAACTGAATGGGTATTTGTGATATAGGCAGTACTCTATACTTTGATGCTAAGGGAAGAAAAGAAAGCAGGCTGAAAACATTACATCTGTGTGACTCATAACTCCCAGAATTTGTCTCTGCTGAAAAGAATTCAGAACTTTTTCAGTGGTAGTGGAAACTAGGATGAAATGAAACGCACATCACATCATGAAATGCTTTATCAGAGCTGCTGAGGATGCTGGTCTGTAATATTTGAGATATGTCAGAGGATACCAGGTCAATGGTTTGTAACACTATCAGGTTAAACGTCTATGGATTTTAATAAAATAAAAGCCCAGTGTTTACATTCTGAGTAATAACTCGGAGTATTGAGGTTGACAATTTTTAGGAATCTCATTTTTCACCATTTTGTTAGCTGGCGCATTGCACTGCCTAGACTGAGAAAGATGAAGCTGACAAGAGTGGCAGGCAAGGAGCTCTGCGCGGCTGCTGCCGTCCTGCTTGGCCTGCAAAGGCTGCACCACTGCCTTACAGACTCTGCATGAAGAACCCCATTAAGAGACAATTTCAAACAAGGTACTCCTGGAACACTATGTTATGGAAAAATTGGTTTTTTGAAACGTAGTTGTAAGCTACATTTAGCCTGTCAGATTCCTTTGAATATAGGGAACATGAATAAATAGGGTGTAAAGCTCAAACAACCTCACAGATTTTCATCAGCTCAAAAGATCAGATCTCAAATTGCTCTTGAAAACAAACCATGAATTTCTGGTAGATATATACAACCACTCCATGCAGGTGTCCAAGCTTTGGAAGGAAAGCTGTATTTTCATATAACAATTTCTCTTGTTTGCAGGAATAACTTATAATGTAGCATGCATTAATAGTAGTTAAGATTTCATATATGTAAGAAATGTTTGGCAAGAATCCAGGTAGAAATTTAAAGATCTCAATATTTGCAATAAGCAGCGGCAACATCTATCAACTCCACTTGTTTTTATTTTTTATTCCCAAGGAGAATTGCTCTTGACAAGCAAGCAGCATGACCATCAGTACACTCTATTGATAAGCAGACACCTTCATGCAGAACTGCCTGAACTTCACTCATAAAAGGAAATGTAAGCAAAGTGAGCATAAACAACTAAAATTATATTTTAGCACTGCTTTTGCATGCAAGTTCAGTGGATCATTCATCTTTTTATGTCTAATCAGGACTGGTGCTTTCCAAGAAAACAGAATTCAGCTTGACCCTAGTTATGCTTCAGAAAAATGCAGGTAACTTGGTGAAATTTAGCCTGATCTCTTGCAAGTTACAGACTATTAAATCACTTAATAGTCTCATCTGGCCTTAAAAGCCAAGAGTTTCAAAAATACTAGTACAGTCAAAGTTTAAATACATAGCTCCTAAGAAGGAAGTCCTTATTCCAACAGTTGTATTCATGCATACCACAAAAGTGTTTCTCACCTACAGAAATATAAAAACCACACATTTGCTCCCTATGACAATCTGTCCTACTGAATACAAACATGTTATCACTTTTTCAAGTTGGAAATGTATCTGCTATTTCTCTCCCATGGCACACATCCTGTCACAGCAGTTCACAAGTCTCAGACAGTGAACAACACGCTAGCCCCTTATATATTTTTCCACCCTAGCTCTCTGGATACCCTTATGTTATATTTTAGATGCTATCTTGATAAGGCAAAGAGATCCATGACGTGCCCTCTTTAACTGCTGAGGAGACAAGAGGTAAGTCGTGTCTTAACCTGTATTAAATCAGTACCATATGAGAAGCAATACACGTGGAAGCCATACCCCGCATCATTGGTTTAATTAATTAAGCACTATCGGTCAGACTGGCTCACATGTACCTGGCTGTATGCTCTCTGAACGTGGACCCTGACACATTGTCAGTTATGTTCATTTCATTCCTTTCTTCAAAATTCAGATGTTATCCTCTCAAATCTCCTATGTGAAGGTGTGAGACTTCATCTTTTAAAGGAAAACTCAAACTGAAACTTGGAAACATTTCTTTATATTCAAACACAACCGCAATTACTAAACACGACTGTTTATTTAATTTACAGATATATGTACGGCACCTGACGAACATAAGTGATGATAAGGGTACAGGGAGCCCCGATTAGATGGCACATTAAGGTAAGCGCAGTCATGACTCGCACTGCTGGTCCGAAGCAGCAACTCCGCGTTTCGTGCCCGAGAAGTCACCCGGGGCCGCGGGCGCCGCCGAGCG